>JAKSZP010015436.1:0-16574 GCA_022478985.1 Massospora cicadina | reverse complement strand
GAAATCTGAAAATGTCATGCGTCATGATATCTAGACAATATCACCATCTCATAAATTTTTGGTTTCTATCTTGATTATTTGTTGAAAGTTTCTAACATTTAAGGACAGCCTCTAAAAATTAAAGCCTTCCAAGTGCACCTTTTTCCAACGAGAGTTGGAGATTTTAGGCCACAAAGTAACAAAAGAGGAAAATAAATCATTGATGGAAAAAGTCACGACCATACATAAGATTTCCTCTCAAAGAAATCTAAGAGACATTCAGTTTTTATTGAATATGGTGGGGTAATACCGCCAATTTGTTCTACTTTTTGCCGATCTTATGGAACCCTTGGTTTATCTATTATAGAATAACATTCCTTTCTACTGTGAGTTATTGCAACAGCAATCCTTTGATGCGCTAAAGCTTTCAATAACTGAAGCTCCAATGCTGATGCACCCCAAATTTTATAAGCCTTTCTTGCTCTTCATCAATGCCAGAAATGTTGCCATTGGTGCCAATTTGGCGTAAGATGATCATAAAAAGTGGACCATCCTAACGCGTATTTTAGCAATACTCTGTCTAAAGCTGAACAAAAATTATAGAATCACTAAATGCAATTGTTTAGTTTTATCCTTGCCATTGAGCATTTTCACCCTTTATCTTTGCAGAATGCACTTCATGGTAATAATAAATAAAGCCTCCCTCAGCTACCTGCACCAGATGCATGACCCTGATGACCGCCTGGCCCAGTGGGCCCTAGGATTATAAGACTACAATTTCTCAGTTGTCCATCAGCAAGTTAGTAAAACTTGGATTCTGATAGTCTCATCTAATTGCTGGTTCTAATTGTTTTATCTGCCAAAGAAGATTCAAAGTTTTATTTAATATGTTGTTCTAACTTGTGGCTGCTATAATCTTGGATATCCAGAATGAACTCAAGTTGAGAGCAACTATTATGAAAAAACTGATAGTATGCTATTATATTTAGTGAAGAAGAAATGACTTCCTTATGTTAATTTTTTCTTATTGGACTGAGAATGTTAAGGAGGGCCATATTATCATCGGACATGGGGTGGTAAAAACCTACCAATGGTTGAAGTATTGATATATCTGGGATGGAATGCTTGACTACAAAAAATTGTTCTGTATGATTGTATTACTTGTTGCCAGCATTATAGACCTAATTTGAGATTTTGGCATCAAATAGCTGTTTTTCAGCCCCTCTATATATAGTAAGCATCACGGTTATAGGTCTTTTGCCCATAGGAGCACATGGCCATTAATATATAATTTGGCTTTGGACCACCTCACCAAATGATAAAAGCTATATCCAATCCTATGTCCACCACTCAAACTATCGTCTTATTCTTGTATCAACATCTCCTTACACAGCATGGTATCTCAATGGTGCTTTTATCTGATATTGGCCTAAACTTCACTTCAGAGGTGGTTTGGTAATTAGTCACTCTATTGAACACGGCCTGTACTTTCTCAGCACCCTATAACCCTTCTACTAATGGAGCTGTAGAGAGAGATAATGGCACTTATATTTCCATTATGAGAAAAATGGCTTCTAATGACCCATTATAATGGAATTAATTCCTACCAAATGCTTACTTGCTTATAGGGGCAGCTACTACCAAGTAATAAGGATGTCCCCTTTTTAGGCACTTTATGGTAGGGAACCCTTATTACCAACCAGTCTATAACTCATACTATCTTTGGCAACTCCTAAAACCTATAAGTCACTTTGAGTGCTCTAGAAGATGAGGTTTTCTTTGCCATCTATCGTCATGGATGCTTTGGTACATACCACAATTTGAGATTGTCCAAAGCAACGTATGATGGCTTTCTCTGTCAGTGTAATAACCAGAAGATTTAGTAAAATTTTATCTTTATCACCTAAGGTAAAGAACTAACAAGGTCACTTCCTCCTGGTCCAGGATTTACAAAGTCCTCCATAAACGTGAGTCACAATACTCCATTGTTAATGTTAGTAGGCCAAGGTTGTCAACCAAGTGCATGGGCAATTTCTCAGATCTTTTATACCCATCTGAAAGGATCTCAAGGGGGAATTTTCATAACTTGAACTGTGGATGAAGATGAATTGAATAATGTCAAAGTCAAATCACACCTATTTATTAATACTTTGATCATCAATTGTGAGTTGTCAAAGGCGCTATCCCCCTGAACTGAAGGTAAAAGGTAGAAAAGATCTGGAATCACACTAAAACACAAGATGACAAAGAGGCCAACATGGAGGTTCTAAAAAACTATAATAGAACAAAGGAAATCGTCTTTTCCTCTGAACTTCATGAAGCTTCTGGAGATTCTGATCTCCAGTAAAAAGGGAACATTCCATATACAATAAACCCCACTCTCTATATATATTAAAAACTTAAAATATATGATATATCATTCTTTGAATTTTATTTGAGGTGGGCTGACCTGAGGATGATACCGCACCAATGAGGGGAAGTGAAGAAAATGGGAAAGGAGGATAAAACCCGGAAAACCTCCATGCGCGGCATATAATAGGCCAGGAACTCCATGGACTGCCTTTGCTATTCGCTATCTCAGTCGGGGCATTGGTGCGCAATGCCAACACAGTCATAATCATCCCCTACCCAAAGTTCACTACCAGGATCAAGCTTGGGGAGGCAGTGGTAGAGGATATACCATTCTTTAAATATCATATTAAAATATTTTTCTATCCTTAGGACTTTACTGAGGTTATTCAGCAAGCCTTGTCATCACAATTATTCTAACACTTTGCTATGTTTTATAAAAACCATGTTTAACTCTTAGTGAATTCAAAGCCTATTCTTTTGTTCATCCATGTCAATCAATAGTGCTGAAAGAGGGTTTGTAGGTGGTGGTGAATTTCTGTCGCACCCCTACCATGTCCATTATATTTTTAAAATACATCTATATAAATCTTTATATTGTCCAATAGTGAGAACGTGGATGCTTTCATACCTAGTTATAACTCAATTTAATATGAATCTGAATGTTATTTTTCATTAATACTCTT
This sequence comes from Massospora cicadina, assembly GCA_022478985.1. Taxonomy (NCBI): domain Eukaryota; kingdom Fungi; phylum Entomophthoromycota; class Entomophthoromycetes; order Entomophthorales; family Entomophthoraceae; genus Massospora; species Massospora cicadina. The sequence continues at coordinate 13,560 of JAKSZP010015436.1, read as the reverse complement.
GGCTGCATCTGCTTTGACTGATTTTTGAAATTGTCAATTGCTACAATGATGTACTTTGTTTCTAAAATTGTGGTAGGCAGCAGACCTATCACGTCAATGGATACATTGTGAAAAAGAGCTGTTGATGGAATTAGCTGACACTCAAATTGCCTCTTGAGTGGTATGAAGCTTGTATATGTTCTACATAGCTCTAAAGCTTGATGTACTTCATCTGACATTGACATTCCACATAGAAACAGTCTTTAAGTCAAACTCTTCTGGAACCATCCATGCCCATTATGCTTGTGGCTTACATTACAAGTTTCTTTTAATTGCTGGATCAGATGTTGGGATACCACTTCTCATTTATTTTTTTCTAAAAATTTCATCAAAATACAAAGTTTTAATGGAGAATCTTCTCAGTAAAGTTTTACTTCATCAATCTTGTTCTGATGCTCTCCCTCAGGTAGTCCATAAAGATCATATATTCACTTTTTGGACTCAAGGGTTGAAAACTGTCAATTAAGATAGTCAATTTGCGTGGAGGTGTTTGCTTCCTTCCCTGTTGGTAGTTATTAAGTCATGTCCTTGTAGTTATATTGCCCATATGTAAGTCTTATGTTGAGATCTTTTATAAATTATCCATTGGAGTGGTGTATATCCATCACAATTTGAAATGTGCTCCATACAAGTAGTGTCAAAAAGTGTTTTACTTATCTTATAATTGCCATACACTCTATTTTAATCACTATGTAGTTATTCTCCACCAGTGTGAATACTTTGGAATATTAATCTATATAATTTTATCCCTTATTTATCTAATTAGGCGAGTATAGCTCTGAGCCCCATATTGCTAGCATTCATGTACATATAGAATTTCTTGTTAAAGTTTATGTAGTTCAGTTTGTGATACTTCTACTAATATATCCTACTCTTCAAAGGCCTGCTTTTGCTCAAGGCCCCACTCAAATTTAGTTTCCTTTATCATCAGGTATGACAATGGTGCAGCCAGATCCGTGATATGTGGGAGGAACTGACAATAGTATCCCACCATTTCTAAAGTAATGGATGTTGCGCATAATTTGGGGCTGATCATAGCCACTATCACAAGGATCATTCCTCCTTGTTGCCTGATTCCCTGAGGGTTTGTCTTGTGTTACAGGAACTTTAACTGGTTTTTTAGGGTACACTTGTTGCTTTTCTATTTCAAATGAATTCTCAGAGTTGGGCAGACACTTTGCGCAAGTGCTGGAGATGAAATAGAGTATAAGACTGAACATAGTGAAATTTTCAAGCAGATTAACACACTTGATAACTACAGTTCACCAAAACTCTATCTATTTCTCTTTGGAACAATGTTGGAACTTTGCAGAGTCTTTGCAGCATTTTCATTATCTCAAACAAACCTTGGATGCAGGTAGGACACACTTCTCTTGGTTTTGGGCAACTGTTCCATCTGTCAATAGCCAATGGCCATTTTCATGACATAGAAGTACTTTTAATTTTCCCAATTGCTTTAAATCATCATTGACTTTAGAAAGAGGGTACAAATCCTTCTTTGCGACTTTTTTCTACTGGAAGTAAGTCATAACAACATGGTTTGTTTTCAATCTTGTATAATAACAGCGGCAAAGCCATAGGCTATTTGATGGTTTTATTAGGCCAGTCTTGATGAGCTATTAAGTTCTTTTGCAGTAGCTTCATCTTTGTCTTTTTATTGGTAGTAAATTTTAAACTTGGAGGGGATAGCTAATCTAGTATACATTCTATGGTCCTCTTCTTTAACAATCCTAAAGTAATCTGGTCCAATTCTAAGATGTCCTTGTCTCATCCAGAGGATTTTCCAACTTCTTCTACTTTTTATTACTTCACCAATGCTAGGTTTGTCAAAATCTCCAACTGCATATACTGACATAATTTCGTCATAGCTTTATATTCTTGATTGGGTGGCGACTTGTTAGTTGTCTAATCAAATAGTCTGGTTGGTAACATTCCCCAATATGATAGTCAACTTTCCCATGAAGCTTAAATTGTAGGATCCATGTAACATTCTTGGAACTTGTTCTTTTATCATTGAGGCTGTAGATTTCATATTGTGCTTAAAAGTATCTTTATAATTGTTTCAGTGGCTTCTTTTGTTGTTCACCAGAAAGGGGCTAACAGTCTCACTTGTACTAATGGTCATCATTTCTGCAGTGACTGCGGTTGGTAGTTGTTTACCACTCTTTTCCTTACAAGTATAGTGAATTGGGTAGATTGTTTGATCCATTTCTCCAAGAATGTCCTCTGTTTGGGCAGCTTAGCATCTTTATATCTGAGTACCAGAGGCAATTTGAAGCTAAGTATACCCATGGTGCCAGTAGTAAAATCAATCTTTGCGCTGAGCTTAAGGAGTAAATAGGTAGTAATTAGGAATTCATATTGGTAATTATCCAGAACCACTGCTGGAGCTGTCAAATATATTTTCATAAAACATAAAGGCAATACTTAATTTGCTTCTAAAGAACACGTGATTTCATGTCCAGCTGTTCTGTATGTCAGGATTCACCACTGTAAAAGTGAAGCTTTAACTTCAGTATCTGAATTGTTTTTTGAATAAAGCCTCATATTTAGATTTTTATTATCTTATTGATCAATGCTTTTTAAGAAAAAAGATAAAAAAAATTATTAGCTTCAAAAACTATAAAGCATAAAACAATATTGATTGACAAAATTAGACATACAAACAGTGTCCTCAGCATAAATAGCCTCAAAAACTACTATCCAATAATATTACGCAATTTTTCCCTAACTCAAACTTAGCCCTTATTTTTCTTAGCAATATTATAGTGTTAAGCATTTCATCTAATAAACTATTTTTCAAGACACTAATTTATTTTATTATTTAAAAGAGATTTGTTTGGGACCTTTGATTTCATAAAAATTCTCATTTTAAATAATAAAACCTCTGAGTTTTTATAGTTAATTCCTACTACTTGTACAAACCTAGCAAATTTTAGAAGTAAAATCCTTCTTATTGCTTTTCCACTAACTGCAGAGCTCGTGGACTAACACTGTACTTGATCTTATAGACAATATACAATTTAGTTCAGTTTCTTCTTTAAATCAAATGACACTATGTTAACAGGAGTATCTGTGTCAAGGAAGTTCAAAACGCAGATTTTCTGTATATGAACTTTGACTTTTTTACACACTTTCCAAAAAGGAATCAGGTTGTCAAAAAGTCAATGGCAGAATTCTCAAATTTATTCAGAACTTGTGATTTTGGAGAACATAAGTTAGTGGTATACTCAGAGTGGTTCAATGTTCTTGTTAATGCCATTATGAGATGTTCTTCCTCCTCAATGGTTTTAATGATTCTTGTGGCCTAAGCGGCCTGCGCCAAGTAACTTCATTTGATCTTCTTCTGTCAATTCCATGTACTTGTAGTTGAGCAGGTACAGCCTTAGCATTGCATAACCCTAGAACGCTTTATCCTGCAAAAGCTATATCCTTGTTTTTGTATTCTTTCTCTTTTAATATGGAGATCCACCCATAACGGCATCAGTAGTATCTTCCTTGATATTGTAACTTCTTTTTCTTGTTAGTATTTAATAGACAGTAGTGATAAAAGCGTCCTAGTTAGTGGCACTTTTTGCATGTAGGCTATTTTTGGAGTTGACTTAACTGGCTTTTGACTCTTCTCTCTGGGTTTCTCACTCTTATCCTGAGTGGCGTATACAGATTTTTATTATTAAGGTGGATGTTCAGTTGCTCTAAATTCAGTCTTGTACATACCTTGTACATTGCGTAGCACTGCATAAATGGCCTTCAGAGATATTGCATCCTTGATGGCTAGGGTCACATGCATCTCTTAAAGCGGGATGCATCTCTAACAAACCCAGTAGCACTGTCTTTGAAGTAGGCAAGTCCATTGCTCTAGTTGTACACAACTGCCGTGCTTTGAGATAATATTGAGTGGCATATTTGGCTACTGATTTGTTATTCCCTATCTTCATTAGCAAAATTCATGCTTTATGTTCTGGACGTCTTGAAAACTTATGATTATAGAAAAGAGAATATTCTTGACCTCATTGAAAGTTAGTCCTGAGTATAAGCTCGAAATGATAATCTCATGTGCCTTATGACTCATGCAACATTGCACATGGTGAGCTTCTGGTGATTACATGTGCCATCTGTACTGTTTTAGTATGTCTTCTGGAAACCTACAACTGTTCCTTTAAAAGTAGTAAACATGTTCTGGAATCAGGGTTCAAAATTAGGGCTTTTTCAATAGATTTACTAGCATGATTATCTCAGCAGTACATTCAGTTTAACGCATGATATCATTCTCTCCAGACTTGTGGCTGCTTTGGATGAAGTTAATTCTTATTGTGATTGTACTTAAAGATGATATTTCATATCTTCTAAATTCCTGTCAAAGGTGTAAATTAGGGAGTCATGATGATCTAAACATTCTATATAGTTGTTTAAGGTGTAAATCTTCATTCCATTATCATTTTCTGTAATAGTAATCAGTCTTTTATATTTTTCTAAGTGGAATTAATCTTTTTCACACTTTAAGCTCCTCCCATTTTAGGCGTAGATGCAACGCGTGATCTTATAGCAGTTTCCTTAACATGCCCAAGTTGCGTATGTAAATCTTCTACTACTGATTCCAGTGATCTGAAGCTTGACTTGAGGGTGTCTTCTTCCATAACCAGTGGTTAAGAGGACACTTCTCCATGATAAGCGCTTCACATTCTTAATGTCACTCATTTATTGTTATGTCACACACCCTTTGCTCAATTGGTTTGATGGTGTCTTTTCTGTAGTGTGCACCAGATTCAACGCCTTGCCATTTTACCACATAAATAGGTTAGCCAATTTTCTTATTATGGGTTGTGAAGCACACAGATTAGACATCAAAGCTCTTTAGATGCAATAGAGAGTACAATGCATTGCTTGTTGAGAGACTCTTTGTTTACTATCCCAATGTAGCAAATGTTGATGGAATTATTTGTTATTTTCCCTAAAAAAGATCATATTGGGCACTATTTTCTTTAATAATTTAAACTTGGCATGTTGACTCTATGAACAAGTCTCAACGGAAGCTTTAATCACCCTATCACTTGGTGTTATTAGCAACCAATGTATCCTCTTTATTAATGGCCCTTTTAATCCCAGACCGTCTACTAGTGCAAACTGCTTAATTCTGATCTCATACAATTTTCTGGAGATTTCTTCAATCTATAAAAGATAAGTGATTAAAAATATACTTTAAATTCTTTGGTGTAAGACTTCCTTTATTAAAAAACAAAGTATATTTATACTTCTAACATAATTAGGATAATCAACATAAAATAAAGGGAGTGTAGTATCTGCAATATTATAGATTATAAGGAATTTCAGGTTAGGCGCTATCTGATCTTCATTTTAGCCATAGCATCCATCCTTTGAGTTCCTTAATGCGTGAGCTCTGTCTCACAGTGGACATCTCTTGATCAGGATGTTGGGCTTCACCTTATGTAATCCCCGTTTCTTGGTTAAGGATGAGAATTTACTTTTGGGTTATTAGTATTACCCTTTTTTGAATATATTGTGTTTTGGGGTTCAGTTGGTGGCGCCAGCTCAAGAGTCTAGATTCAAGGTCTCAAATGACCTTGTTGATTGGTCACTTGCCTATATTTGGTAATAATTTTTGACTTTTTGGGTGGTGAAACTTAGCACCAGATAAGACACTAGTAGTACTCTATCAATAATAACATTGGTTGGAATTCCTCCATCTTCATACAGTTGCAAATATTAGACCCTAAAGGTAAAAAGGGGGTTAAATTACGTTTTTTGGTGCCATCAGGTATATAATTATCTAATATGTTATATGCAAACTTTTTTGGTAATCTCATCCTGACCAAATGATAAATTTTGTGTTGCAGTTTATAAAAGGAATTTACTCTTTCTTTTTGTGACTCATTTGTTTATATTAAAATTTTGTGATTGTTGAGTTTTAAAAGGTTTCTACCTGAGATATTAAATTACTTCCTGCCATATTTGTGGCTTCATCCATGCAACCCAGTCTGCAAATAAGCATACTTAACCAAGATTGTTTTTTATCTTTGTGATTGATGTATTCACTTAACAGCTCAGAAGCCCCCATAGTAAGCACTAAATTCTTTAATTTCAGTATATAACTTTAATCCAGGCTTGTTATATAAGCTTGAAGCTGTCAACTTCAGGAGTTAAATGTACCACAAGAAGAAAACAACTAGGTGTAGATGAATAAGGAAAAATAAGTTTAAAACAATTTAAATAGAATGATTCCATATATAAAGTGAGTTGGAACTCTATACCAGTGTGATTTTATGAGATTTTTGCAATCATGATCTTTCTAGTTAGTCTGGATAAATGACCCAGCTTGGCTCTTAAACGCCTTACTACACTTATGGCTTCATGAATGTAACAAACGTGCTCTTTAGGCCCTATTTGCCACTTTGCCATATGCAAGCTTACACTAAAAGAGAGTCTCCTCAATCCTCAGAGCGTCATGGTTGCATCAATATGCAAACCACCATTTGGACATCCAAAGTAAAGTTCAGATTCTGCCACGTTTAAAAGTCCAGATTTTGCTCACAGGGCATTATAATGAAATACAAAATTTGCTGCATAATAGGGTAAGGTTTGGCAGAACTTCATGTCAGCGGCCTCTGTCACCCACCAGCTTCACTCAGCTGCACAAGATTATTGCAACCTCATCACAACTCAATCATGTTGTGAAACTTCCCTCCGCGGCACACCAGGACGTTGAATTCTCCCCCTAATACTAGTTTATTGCAACCAAGGTCACATATGACAAATTTCAACTAATTAATTTATAACGGCGCTAATTATAAGGGATCAAGCTTTATTTTTCTAGATACCAAAACAATGTAAAATTCAAAGTGAAGGAAGGGAAACACATCCTCACTTAATAAAAAGTATCCCTGCAAGAGCTACACGAATTAATATAGGATCAGGTATGTCCAAGGTTTGACAAATGCTGGGTTTTCTAACTAAATCTGCTGGTGGATTGTGGGAACCTAAATTTATTAAAATCCGCTGCAAAATAAACTTTTTTGCTTTGACCTAAAATGCATTGACATGCCAATATAAAGCTCAGAAAATTTGGATTGCAATCATTGTTATAGCAGATTTTCTAAGTCTCAACTGTCATGGAAACGGCTGATAAGAATTAGACTGGGCTCCCAGTCAGGGTGTGTGAGCACCCAGTGGAGAGCCCAGAATGCCAAGGGCACAGCGGTCCGTGCAACTAGAAGAAGGGGGGATCTAGTAGGGATGTGATGAAAAAAGATGTTTAAAAATGTACTGAAAGCCCTCAAGGCAAACCAGATGGCTGCAATGGGGGCAACCGCGAGTCTTGCAGGGGTAACCCCAAGGGTGGGATAGATGTTGAGGATGATGACTCCTCCAGGGTGCGCGGTTGCTGGCCTTCAGTTGTGGGTATGTGGGTCTGTGTGCCAGAGAGGGGCGGCACAAAACCCACCGCATGAACGGGGTGCTGTCAGAGGGGAAAATGAGCCCAAGATGAACGTTGGGGCTGAGTTCCCCTCGGTCAGGGTACTCTGAGGCCCTTAGGTGGGTGGGATCAATGGCGGATGAGCCAGGTGTGGGGGCTGAGCTTGCGGGCCTCAGGGCAGGAGCGCCCTAAGGCTGCTCTGATAGAGGAGCGCTCTTGGAAAGCCCGTCAGTGAAGCAAATGGATGGATTTGCATTAAATGAATAGCGAAAATGGATGGAGAGTCAACTCCATCATCAAGAGTGAGGTGGTTCACCATGGATACAATCCACCACTGCATGGTGGGGTTGAGCATACAGATGACCCATTTGACAATCATTGGGATAATTAATTTGGGTGGCAGCATGCTTTGCCGGATCGATCAGCAGAATTTTGATTATTAAAAACAACAGGTGGAGTCCACGACAAGGCATTCAGGGTAATTGACTTTATTTTGGTGCAAAGCGCGAGGAGAATAGAGAATGAACTGACAACTGCCCATTGACAGAGCAGTTGCCTTAAGTATTGGGAGGTTGGGGATTGGCGATGGGGTTTGGTTGGCTGGCGGGTGGGGAGTGGATGGATGGTTTCCAAAATCTTGGCAAAAATCAAAAAAACTTTTGCTGATTTTCCCAAATTTTTGGGGCCAGACCAGGTCGATGGTACTGATCCGGGCCTTGACCATTCAAGTTGGGCAGCTCAAGCGGTTCAGATTTCTCATATTCATCCCAAGGCTGTGGCCTTGATGCTCGGTTGTCCACAACCTGGTCCAAACTCTCAATTTGGTTGTCTATGAGATTTGAGCTTCTTGGATCCATTCCAAGGGGTGGGGCAACTGGTTTGAGTCACTGGTGGCCTGGTTCAAAACCCGAATTGAGTTCCAATCTGATTCTTGGACCCAACCAATCTGGACCAGCTCCATTAGCCCGGAATCTGCAGGCCAGGCTCCAATACTTGCACTGGCAGTTTCTTCAAAAGTTTGGTAAATTTTCCTGATAAGTGGGGGGTCCCAGGTGCCCGCCCAAGGCCCCTGGCCTGCATGATCTCCTGGCAGGTCCCCTCTATTAATTTTATCAGGGTTGGGGAGGGGGGAGGGGAGAGATTTGGATATCTCTAGGTGGAAAGGCAGTTACCCAGCGCTCATCAACCACGTGTGCCAGGTCACTCAACTGTGACAGGGAGTCCACTTGAGCCTTTGGCCCCCTTTTGGTCTGAAAGGGATGCTGCTCCCTATCCAGTTGTAGGGGCTGGTCCCCAAGCCTTACACTACCCTTTCCTGTTTTGACATGGAGGAAGCCCCCACCAGGGGCATGGACCAGGGCATAGTTCTTGTGCCTCTCTGGGAGCTTTATGGCCAGGATGGCTGCAATCTTCTGGGGTGGACGGGGGGCTGCCAGGTGGGAGTTGTGGAATTTTTCTATCAGGTCCTTGCAATTTGTGCAGTCGCGTGCACTCACCCAGCTGTTCTCATATGAGAGGTAGCCTTTCCAGGCAACCAGGTATTGAACCGATCTGTGGGACCTCCGGGAAGCCAGGATAGCCTCCACTTCCACTTCCTGGGATTCCCCAATGAGGATCAGCTCTGGTGATGTTGGCCTTTCCCCTTTGAAGGGGGTCAGGAGGGAGGCGTGGAAAACGTTATGCTGCTTCCAGTGAGCGGGCAGCTTCAAATGATAGGCTCCATTGCCTATGTCCTTCTCCACCTCAAAGGGGCCAGAGCGTTTGGCTGCAAGTTTCTGGGTGGGGGCTTTTAAGAAAAGATTGCGGGTATCCAGCATGACAAGGGAGCTGACTTCAATCTCGTGTCTGGGTAGGCGCTTCCAGTTGGCAAACTTTTTGTAATCCTTAATGGACTTAGTCAAATGTTCATGAACCAGGTTGTGTGTCTTGCAGAGTGCACACACACGGTCTTTAGCTGCAGTGACTGTTTAGGAGAGCTGCGGGCCAACATGGAAGGAGGGGTTGTAACCCAGGGTGGCCTCAAAGGGGGAGAGGTTGGTCGAGGAGTGGAGTGAATTGTTGTATGCAAACTGTGTGAGGGGTAGGTCCTTGGCCCAAGTGTCCTGTGAGGCCGTCGCATAACAGCGCAGGTACTGCTCCAGTACCTGGTTCACCCGCTCAGTCTGCCCATTGTACTGGGGGTGGTAGGCCGTGGATCTGCAGGGCTTGATGCTGAGGAGGGTTAGTAAATCTTCCCAGAACTGGGCGGTTAACTGGGGTCCCCTGTCACTCACTATCTCTTTGGGGAGACCAAACATGGCAAAGACATGGTTGACAAATAAGTTTGTGGTCTCCACCGCAGTAATAGAGGAGAGGCAGGGGATGAAGAGGGCAAACTTGGTAAAACGATCAACAACTACCATGATAGCATCTGAGCCATTAGAGGGGGGGAGCTCCACGATGAAATCTACTGAGACTGAGGTCCACGGGCCTTCTTCCTGCTGCAGGGGGTGTAGCAACCCCTTTTTTCCAGATCGGTCTGATTTTGCTCTGGCACAGGTGACACAGCAGGAGATCCAGGCGGGGATGTCCTTTGAGAACCCTGGCCAATTGTAAGTTCTCTTTATGAGATCAGCGCACTTCTTGATGCCGGGGTGCCCAACGGTCTGGGGGACATGGTGCTCTTTGATAACACAGTTGCATAGAGGTGGGGGGACCCAAACCTGATTGTGGAACCAGATGGTTCACTCCCGCAGGGTATATGGGGCTCTCTTCCAACTCAAGGACTATAGGTCAGTGTAAAGCTCTAACCCTTTGGGGCAACAGGTCTGGGCAGTGAGGATGCAAGGAAGGAATGGGGCGTCATGGGCAAGGTCGGCAAAGGCTACCATCAGAGGAGCCAAGGAGAGGATTTGTAAGGGGGGCACTACAGTAGTAAGCTCTAGCAGGTCCTCTCCACCATTGGGTGATAGCGATGGGTTCCAGCTGAGCATGTCTGGCAACACATTCAGGGGGCCTTTTATGAATTCATATTTAAAATGAAACTCAAAGAGGTCCTGGTATTTTCAAGTTTGGCGGTGCCCCAGTTTCTGGGGTTTGTGGTAGTATAGCAATGCCTTATGGTCATTCTGAACGGTGATTTCGTGCTGGGCGCCTTACAGGAGGTATTGCCAGTGGGTGAGTGACCACGCTACTGCCGCTAGCTCCTTGTCATATATTGTCCAAGCTTGTTCTATGAGAGTGAATTTGTGGGAGTAGTAGGCCACTGGGTGCTCGACCCCCTCATGCTCCTGTAGCAGCATGGCGCCCACTGCCACCGATGAGGCATCACAGGCTACAATGAAGGGGCGGGAGGTGTTGGCATGCCGCAGGACTGGGGCGGTGAGGAAAACCTCCTTGATAGACTCAAAGGCCTGCTGGCATTCTGGGGACCACATGAAGGGGGCGTTTTTCCCAATGAGGGGGTGAAGGGGTGCCGCCAGTTGGGCGAGGGCTGAGGAGAATTTTTTTAAGAAGGTAATGGTGCCAAGGAAACTTTGGAGTTGTTTCTGTGTAGTAGGGGTAGGCCAAGACTGGATCGCCTCAAGCTTAGAGGGTGGAACAGCATATCCATCCTTCAGGATGAATTTTACCTAAGAAGGTCACTTCATCCCAGAAAAATTCACACTTTGAGGGTTTCACGAAGAGCCCTGCTTTGTGGAGGGCTGCCACCACTGCTTCAAGATCCTTGGCATGTTGCTCTGGGGTAGGGGAGTGGATCATAATATCATCAATGTAGGCTACAGCGCATGAGAAGCGCAAGTCCTCAAGAACATCATCAATGAGGCATTGGAAGGTGGCTGGAGCGTTCTTCAGTCCAAAGGGCATCACTCTGAATTGAAAAAGACCCCAGCGGGTGTGGATAGCTGTGAGCCACTCTTGTCCTCTAGCCACCCTCACCTGATTAAAGGCGTTCACCAGATCCAGGATTGAGAAGACCCGGTATTTAGCGATGGCTTTGGTAATGGTCTGCTCTAAGGGCAATGGGTAGGGGTCAGGGATGGTGATGTTGTTGAGGTGGCCATAGTTGACGCAAGGGCACAGGGTGCCATCTGCTTTCCAAGTGAAAAGTATGGGGGAGGCGACCGGTGAAGACTTCTTGATAAGCCAACTCTTCTCTAGCATCGCATCTAGCCAAGTCCCCAAGGCCTTGTCCTCTTCTTCTGTGTAGGGGTAGAGGGGGCAGTTGATCTTGACTAGGTCAATTGTCAGCTGAAACTTTAGGTCATATTCAGAGTGTAGGGGGATCTTGGAAGCCAGCGACATGTCAAAGATGGACTTATAGGGGTTAGGAAGGGTGGGAAGTCTGAAGGGAGGTCAATGGGAGCAGGGTCCGGGGGAGAAATAGAGCTGAGGGATGTGTCAAGGGGGAGGTTTTTCAACAAAAGAAACTCTCCACTCAACTTGAGGTTCGAGAACAACAAGGAGTTATTAGCAAGATTGATGCGGACCTGCTGTCACTGCCACCAGTAACCCCAAGATCACGGGGTAGAGCAGGTCCTGTACGGCTAAGAAGTGGTCACAGAACCCAAAGTCGTGGACAGGAAGTGCAATGGGCGTCAGACGCGGTAAGACTTCATGGGCTCTGATGAAGCACCCAGAAAAAAGAGGCTTCCTCCATTGCCAGGTCCAAGGAATGTGCCACACTGAGGTCAGTAAAGTTTCCTGCTGCTCCAGTGTCAAGGAAGGCTTGCACGGTAAATTCACCCAACTCTGAGGGGAAAGAGATAGGGAACAAGAAGTAGGCTTGGTCTTCTTTATTGGGGTGGGCAATATAGAGAGCAGCCAAGGAGGGAGCATGATTGTCATGGAAATGGCAGAAGTAGTTTAGACCGGCCTGCCAGTCAGGGTGCGTGAACACCCAAAAAGCAAGCCAGAATGCCAGAGGCGTTGCTGACTGTATGACCTGATATGGAGCCAAAAATGTGATACCACGAAGTGGTGATGTAACAACAGGGTAAGGAGTATCCCAACGACATACCACAGTGAATCCATTTCCAACTCAGTGGTTTGAACTGTATGAGGCGGGATTACTGGGATAGTTTTGACGAGATTCTTTGCTTGAGAGGCCAACTCATCGAGGGAAATAGGAGATGGACTCATTCTTCCCATTGTTGTACATAGGGCCATAAGATCCCCATGTATTGTTGTCAGAAGTTCATAAGAGTGGGGTTGTAAAACCAAAAGTGTCAGACTCGCTGGGCCCAATTGGCGATAGAGGGAGTCATAGTGGCCAAAAGAATTGGTAAAGTCCACCCAGAGTGCAGGGAGACAGACCACCAGGGAAACGCCATCTGGGATGCAGTTGGAACAGAAAATGAAAAAATTTTGATCTTTTCAAAAATTTATTTGGAAAGGAAAGTAAGAAAATCGACCAACAATTTTCTCAGTGCCATGCAACTAATTAAATAGTGGTTGATTGGGTAGTGACAGGATGGGGTTGGGACCCACAAATTTGACCTAACTGGTGAACTGTTTGGTAATGGGCGGGTTTATTCTTTGAGAACCAGCATCACAAAATTTGGTGGTGGGTTGAGTCTCTGTCAGTTTGACCTCAAATGTCCAAATCAGGGCTCAACTACATTTCTGACAATTAGCATGACAGCATTTAGCCCAACGGGCAACAGGAATCCCAAGGCCATCCCATATAGGAATGGGTCTATTTGGTTGGGAATGGGTTTGGGACAGCTAACCCGCCCATGCTCGGTCATTTAACCATTCGTTAAGTTAACAGCAGCACATTGGGTGCAATTCCCGAATTACTATCTGAGGGATTGAACCCTCATCAATGGCACCCAATATTTATTCAACTGGTTTAGTGATTAAATTGGTACTGTCAGGTGATCCAGCTGATATCTCATTCTTCATGCTTTTACAGCCATTCAAATTTTGGACATCAGCCAGATTGCCAACCCGATTAGATCTGGCCAATTTCAATCTGGTAATCTCAGCACAAATTTCACTAATTCCCGCAACAGTTCTGCTGAGGTAAGAGTGGAGTATTGGGGGTGGGATTCAAAGCGGACGAGCTGTTTCCCATTGCTCATCTGCTATGTGAGTGAGATTGCCCT
>JAKSZP010015435.1:0-16622 GCA_022478985.1 Massospora cicadina | reverse complement strand
TAAGTGTATTTTTTAGTACTAGATCATATCATAAGTATATTGTTTAACTTAATTTCAAATGATTTAAAGTATTTATTTGAACACACATATATCTATTAATGTCTATCTAATATCTATCTATATAATGTGTTAGTGACAAGTTATCTCAAAAGCAAATTTACTAAAAGAAACTAAATCTTAGAAATACTTTATTACTATATAAATAAATTTTGGGAACTGGTTTAGCTAATTTCTTTATCCTAATGATTTAAACAAAACTTAAATATAAGTTTTAAAAAACAATTTATATTTTAATTGAAATCAGTATCTCCTTTTATTTGAGTTTAAGCAGTTTATAAGTTACTTGGTTATTACACTTCGTAATGGTTATGGAAAGTTTTTGTTGGTTATCTTTTTTTAATTTGGTTAAATTAAAGCGATAGGAAGGTTAATACATCTTTCTGCAAAGTAAATGCACAAGCAAATGTTACCACGAACAGAATCACCACTGTAAATTTTGAGGCATTTGCTTTGTCTCGACACCCGTCTTCTAGCTGAATATGATCTCGCTGAGTTTATTTTATGCTATCTTGGCATCCCAGCTCTACCCGAGACCTCTGGTGCTTGACCCCCAACCTGCGGATACACCCACGCCTTGTAACGGTCGAAAACGTCCCAGTTTTCGACCGCCATCTTGCTTTAGGATCGGCGATCAAAACCGACGCCGAAAGATTGTCTGACATGAGGTTCCCTCGAGGTAAGCGTTTTGATTCATCATACTCACCAATTCAACCTCGGATTTAGGGAAATTCTAAAACGAGAAAGATGTACACAGGTAAGCGAGGATTCGACCCCGAAATTAGCCTTGTTTTATTCATTGACGAAAATAAACACGCGAACGAATTTAAATCCCAATAAAATGGCACCGCGAGCGACACGAGGAAAAAACCCAGTGGATTAAACCACCCCAGAGGATTCGGCGCCTCCTCTTCGACACCCAGAGCCAATGCTTTTTGTTTTGGTATAAAAACTAGGTTCGCTGCATGTTACCAGGTAAGACACGGCAAGAGCGGCCCCGAGGCCACCAGAGAATCCCACGCGAAGGGCGGGAAACGAGAAAGAATTCTGAACTGAGTTCAGAATTGCGCGGGCCCGACCTTTTAAGGTCGCTCTTTCGGTGAGCCCCTCCGCACTATTCTTTAGGCTCTTAGGGGCTTAAAGAATAGCTCGGGAGGGGCACAGCCCAGCGCCGAGCCCCGCATGAGCCGCAAAACCTCAAAAAAGTGTTTCGACTCGAGATTCGGATTTCCGAATCTTGAGTCAAAATGTAACGATCGGTTCGACCCAACCGTTACACGCCCCTGCTCTCTGCTTTGTGCCGCTGCCTGTCCGCCCCAGTTGAGTTCGCCCAGCCTCCCGGTTCCCCTTCCTCCTCCGCCATGGTTGGTTAGCAGTTTCCGCTTCCGACTTGGTTGGAGTTTTGCGTTGGTTTTCACGTCGTTCGAATGGCTTAGGCCATCGCGTTTCGACTTTTGGTTTGGTTTTAGCGTTCGTGCTCGGTAATGTCCGTCCCCTGGTCGGCGTACCTCGATTAAATTTAAATAAATAAAACTCAAATATAAGTTTAAAAAACACATTATATATTTAGTTGAAATCAGTATCTCCTTTTATTTGAGTTTGAGCAGGTTTATAAGTAAGGATACTTGGTTATTACACTTCGTAATGGGTTTGGAAAGTTTTTTTGGTTATCTTTTCTAATTTGGTTAAATTAAAGCAATAGGAAGGTTAACGCATCTTTCTGCAAAGTAAATGTACAAGCAAAGGTTACCACGAACAGAATCTTCTATGCAAATTTTGAGGTCTTTGCTTTGTCTCGACACCCATCTTCAAGTTGAATACGATCTCGCTGAGTTTATTTTTAGCTGTCTTGACATCCCAGCTCTACCCGAGACCTCCGGTGTTTGACCCCCAACCTACGGATACCCCCACGCCTCTGCTCACTGCCTTATGCCGCCAACTCTCTCCATGTGCCTCTTCTATTGAAGAGCCACCCGATCCCACCCCTTCCACCCTGGTCGGATAAGCGGTTCTCCGCTTTCCCACCTGGTTGGCTGTGTTTTTTTGTTGTTTGGTTTGATCTGCTCATTTTAGGCGTTTCGGTTCCTTTTTTAATGTTTTTACTTATCTTTGCTCCTTGAGCCTTTTGGTATTGTCTGTCCCCTGGTCAGCTTGCCTCAAATAAACAAAATAAGCACCAACCTCATATTCAGGATCATTGGACTAATCAAATGAACCGAATAGATGGGTATCTACAGTTTAGTATTTATAAATTAGGCTCAGTATTTTATTAGTAATTCACTGTATCAGCGATCCAGTGCTATACCGCCCCACAGGGGCTCTAATATATTTGTTCACTGGATCAACGATACAGTGTCTTTGGCAAAAATTAAAAATGTTTGTCTGTAGTCTGTTAACAAATTGATTGATTTGATAGGTCTGATTTTGAATGGTTGCATCTGTCTGTTTGATAAGCTCAATTTTAACCATTCTCTTGGTGATTGGTTAACATTTATAAAAATTTAGCCGTGTAACCATTATTTCGAGTTTTGATTGAGATAGTACAATTGGTTTTAAAAATACCTCCTCTAATATAATCAGCTCGGACCATTCTCTCTCACAAATATCACTTTTAAAAGCAAAAAGTGAACTGAACAAGAATTGAGAGAGCAACCAACTTCCAGAGCGCACTGCAATTATATAGAGCAGTGAACAAAGGCCAACCACCCAAGCGTAGGGAAGTCAATCCACCCATCTGTGCACAGCACATAGAAATGGACAACTTGCCTGTACAAATATTAATTTTTAATAATAATACAAAAGATGCTATGATAGACATACCATCTGATGACCTTCCTGCTGGCCCAAACCCCAACATGACTAGAAACAGGGAAGGGTAATTGAATATATGTATATCAAGAAATAATCTGGTGACACAAATGATGACAAAATGTGCAAACATGTTGACAGGTCATAGGGCCCTAATGACTAGCATGGATGATGGGGTCAACTCCCTAGGATTGATGACTGCCAACACCCAGACAACAAGAGCAACCTTCCAGAAGTGAGGCCTGATGCTGAAAACAGCAGAGTCTGGAATATTCCACATTGAACCTCAATCAGCAGAGAGGATTGAGGCCTCGCAGGGCAAGAAAATTATTGCTGATAAAACAAAAAACCCAGATAAAGTATTGGTAGGATCTGAAACTGACTTAGATTCAAATGATAAAGATTGGCAGCTCAAACCAACAAAGTCAAGCTATAAAAAGTTTTCTACTGACATGGAGAAACTTACTAAATCTGCTCGGGGTATTCGAGTGAAGAACAAGTCAGGCTCCAATTCCAAAAAGGCCCAGTTGGGGGGGGGGTGAATGGTCCCTGACCAAAATTGATTCAGCAATATGAGAAATTTATCAGGTGTGATCCCCAATATGCTATCAGGTGCAATCCCCAACAAAGTCATGCTAATAGGGGGCTCTAGCTCAATAATATATTAACAGCTGATCCCAAATAGCCAATCACTGACCTAATATGATCCATTGAGGACCAACCAAAGTGGGGGTAAAACTATATTGGGGACCAAATCTGAGGGATTGGATATCTAAGAGAGTTCAGCTAAAAAACTAAAAGTATTACCAGAAGGGGTAGAAACCCTGACAGCAGTCAAGTTGGCAACTAGGGCCCCAATAAAAATTTATACTAATTCAGTCAGACATGTTAGTGCACTGAGGTGTGTCCACCTGCAGAATTAAACAATGGGAGGCCCTCCAGTTTCTGTACTCTATGGTGACTCAGTGGGTCTCTAAGGTATCAAGCCAGCCATCATGGCTATATGGTGAGACCACAAATTTTCCGCCGGAGTGGCCAAATGATGGCTTGACACCCAAATCTCAATTGACATGGTAATACAATTCAAGGCATCCCAAGTTTGAACTGAAGATGCCCTGGAATAGATGAAAATACCCATAGACTACAAGGTGATAGAGGCCATAATCTGCAAAGATTTAAAACTGGTAGATGCAAAAGCCTGAATAGAGGCCAGCATTGATCTATTAAATGTGATGGTGTACAATAAGGTAGGTATTACAGTATGATATGCTCAAGCCATTGGGAGCTCGGGCCTCAACCCAACAGACTTAGCCAAGTATACAAAACAATTCCTGAATATATCTACGGCCCTCAAATGGGCCTGACACTCCATTCTAGTGGACACGGCACTGGAATAGTATAATATTACTTTCTCCCCAGAGGAGGCACTACTGTGGATCATGGCCAGGTTTAAGGCAACTGAGGCCTTACAATGATCATACACCCAAATTCCACCAGAAACTGCATCAGACCTGATGAAAATGGGCTGGACAAAGGAAAAGGTGGTGGAATGGGGACCCTTTCAGAATTGGTCACTGGAAGAGGCCATCAACTGGTCCACCAATAGACTCACACCAATGGAGATAAAATACTGGTTCCAAGCAGGGGCCAGTATGGACCTAGTGCATGAATGGGCAGAGCTGAGAGTGACTAAACCAATTCACAAAACTCTTAGAGGCTGACCATTCCCAATTGAAAAGTGGAAAATCTGGTGCAATACTGCAACAACTGCTGAAGCTGCAGAATGGGATGCAGCGGAGTTCACCCCCCAATCAGCCCAACCGTGGATGGAACATGAGATTTTACCACAGATGGCAACAGCAATGAAAGAGGTTACAACCCCAGACTTGGGCTGAGAATGGCTCAAAGTGGTGATCTGCATTAAAACTATCCAGGATTAGAAGCAATCCTTTCTGGAACTGACGCTAGCAGCCCCATATGCCGCTGAAGGCTTCACCCCCTTAAAAGTATTCCAATGGAGTGAAGCAGGTGTTCCAGCAGACATGGCACAGGTATTTACAGATGGGGGCTGAAATAGTATTACAGTAAGGGATTGGTGCCAGCGTAGCTCAATTACATTGGAGGTCCTTCAACAATACCTCCACCCAACATGCAGCTTGGAATCTGCCCTTAAGTGATACCAACTGGGGTTCTTGCTGTCAGAAGCCCTAGAGTGGCAGAGCCTAGAGATCGGAGTGCAAATGGCTAGAAGTATCAACTGCTGAGGTATCAGCATTTGCCATATAGAAGCATTTCTCAACCAGGGATTCAGCCTCAATGAATTGGTAAGCTGGATTTTGAAGGAAAAGACCCCCGCTGAAGTATCCAAACCAAGCATAAAAACCAAATTGTACAGCACCGCGGTGGCACATACCAAAGACAACACCTGGAATGGAGCAGGGAGCCACATCAAATACATCCATCAGTTGATCAGTGGGGGCTTTACAGATCGCCATGCACTGAAATCATACCTAAAGATGCTATTTGAATCCACCTGCAACTGGTGGAGGAGGAAGAATGGTCTGACCTGATATTGTCAATTTATCAGTAACTCAACAAAGTCCTAGCTGGAGGGGACTTTGATTATCACTGGGTATCCAAATAGGGCTATATAGATATAGTGATCTCAGGCAAGTTGGACCACAAGAAACTCCTTGAAATTGGCATCAAGTACAAGAGGATTTATCTGCAAATGGAGCTAACCAGATATGCCAACCAAACTGCAAGGTGGGTAACCTTCCAAAATCTCCCCACCAATTGCAAATGGGATTGGGTGCATGAAGCAATCTGGACTGGATTGTCATACTATGGGGAAGTACAAGAATTCTGGAAAGCCGGTGGCAACTACATTGCAAAGTGCCTTCACCCTCAGACAGTGGAAGCACTGTACAAACTGACACCCTGGATGAAACCAAACAAAATTACTCTACCCAGATTCATCTGCCTGCCCAGCCTCGATAGGGTAGTATATGTTGAACAGGAGGATGCCAAACAAGTGTGCCAGTTCTGCTACTAGACTGGCCACACAATGGTTCAATGCCACCATTGTAAATGTAAAACTACATGGGAGTACAAATATGACCCTGTCAGGGGAATCACTAAGGTGGGTACTAAGACTTTCCTCCACCCAAAAGCCAGAGAATGGATCCTGCGCAACTTAATGGAGGTAGCGGATATAAAACGCCAGTGACAAATATTGGACCTGGCATATAGAGAAGTGTGGAAATGGGAAATGACAAAGCAACCTAAAGCAGATGATGAACTGTTTATAAATTTGAACCCCAAATCTTACACAATGAATGAGGGAACTGACCCTGGACCAACAGAGAAACGTCCAACCCAAGTGGAATGGATAGTCCAGAAGGAAGAAAGATGGCAGAAGGTGAACCCAAATAAGTCCCCCAAGCAAGGGTGGATGCAGGATCTCAGCAAGTCAAAATTGAAACCTGACAAGATGAAAGAAAATACAAAATTGAATCAGAAGTCATTGGCAAATAAACCCAAGGCAACTGGTAAAAAAATTAGCAGGAGTGACAAAATCAACAAAATTGGCTGGGCAATCACTGACTAAAAATTGTTCTGCTGGTAAATCAAATGAAGGGGTGCAAATCTGGCTGACGGATGAGGGAGAATCTGCTGGTCCGCCAGCAGGGAACAAGGGGCACCTGAAACCAATCATAAAACTATTTTCCATTAACCATTAACCATCAACAGGAAGATGGGGATGGTGACCAAATTCCCAGTGCACAGGATGCCTGGAAACATAATCCCAGTCCCAACCAACTGACCCCAGAAACCAAATATTGCATCCCATCAACCATTGACACCACCACCAACAACCAACCTGACCTCTGTACGTGACTCAATTCACAACCCAGACAATGCTAAATCTCATACCCATGGGTCAGGCAGCCAGAAATGAGGATAATGACTACAAATGCTCAGGGGATGGTGAGCATACAAATGAGGAGGAGGAAAATGCACCACTTAAAAACTAATAATAATATTAACCTAATTTTTATTTCAGAAACACAAGCTGGTAACCAAAATGAAATAGTGCTGAGCTCAAACTCTAATGTCAAAACCATCCGTGGTCCCACCAGATAGGCTACCAAGCCCTATAGATAGACCATGTGGCAATAGTTGCAATGGACAAAAAAATAGACTTGGAATTTGTAGAAGAAACTCACGCCAGTAGGATCTTGATAGTGACAGCTACAAACAGAGACACTGGCAGGAGCATATGAGTGGTAGCAGTTATGCCCCGCTGAAGCTCCACAAAAACCACATTATTTGGGATTTTTTAGCGGAAGTACCATCCAAAGCGATGACCATAATAGCAGGTGACCTGAATTGTTGGATGAATGCAAGCTGGGATACATACTTGATGAGAGAATGTCCCAAAAGTAAAGCTGATGAGATGTTTGATTACCTAGTCAAATTAGGGATGTGTCTAATGATTGACAAAGAGGAAAATGACCTGGCCAATCTAACATGGTAGTCATACAACACTGCCGGATCCCCACTGTCAGGATCACATTTAGATTACATCCTTGTATCATCAGACCTCAGGCCAATGATGTCCAACAGCAAGGTTAGTATAAATGCCAAAAGTGACCACATGGTCATCTGGGTGGAGATTGACCTTGATGAACCTCCAAGGAACCACAAGTGGCAACTGGCACCAGCCATGCTGAGGAATGGGGATTGGCGCCAAATGGTTGATGCAGGACTGGATCAACTGGTAGCGCATCTGGACAACTGCCCGGAGTTGGACTCACTAGAATGGTGGACCTAAATCAAAGCAAAAATGAAACATGATAGTATAAAGTTTGAAAAAGCAACCTCCTACAAGTGGACAGCCACTTTAAAGCAACTGAAGTCTAAATTAGAAAGGCTGAGGCTCACCCGCCAGGACAGAAAAGACTGGTGGAGCAAGTACTGAACAACACACAAAAAGTATTGGGCCATAATGATGAAGCAAGACTCAGAGAGATGGACCAATGCAACTTACTGATATCAGAGCTTAACGAGGACAATGACCAAAGAGGGTCTGAAACACCTCAAGGAAATCCAAACTAAGGCTAGGGTATGGGAAGTGGAGACAGCGGAAGGAGAAGTATCATCAGACCCCAAAATGATCAAGCGCGAGGTCAAACTTTTTTATGGTGATCTCTTCTAACAAAGAGAAACAAGCGGATCAGTGACAAAAACTCTTATTGACCTGGCCAAGCTGGCACTGGGTGGCTGTACGCCAGAAGACATTGCCAAGCTATCTGCCAAAATCTCTATCAATGAAGTTAAGAGGGCACTAAAGGAGTCACCAAGAATGAAAGCACCAGGCCCTGACAATATGTGTGCAGAAATATACAGCATATTCTGAGACCGCATCATGCTGGAGCTCAAAGCCCTCTTTAACCACTGTTTGCACAATGGCAAACAAATTCTGGGAGGCCATGAGACCCAAATTGTACTTCTGTACAAAAAAGGCCTCAGATGCCAACTTTGGAACTGGCACCCAATTGCACTATCAAATGCCAATTATAAACTGCTCACACATATCCTATCTAACTGTCTGATGGCAACAGCACCGCGCACACTCCATAGTGCCCAGCACAGCTTCATCAAAGGCTGTAGTATATGGGACAGCATTGGTTCAGTCCAGAGCATACTCCAGGATATGAGGGGCATCAAACAAGGATACCTTATGTTCCTTGACATGGAAAAGGCATATGACCAAGTAGCATGGTCATTCCTACATAAGCCACTAAAGGCGGTCCACATCCCTAACACGTTTTGAGAATGGATAACAACGCTGTACTCAGGCCTGGTAACAAAGGTTATGGTCACAGATGGCACAACCAACAAAATCCCTGTCAGGCAAGGTCTCCACCAAGGTGACCCTATGTCACCAATACTCTTCAACTTTGCAGCCAACATTCTACTGGCAGCAGCAGACATGAAGCTCTGGGGTTTAGTCCACCCTAACCAAATGCCACTGAAGATGCTAGCATTTGTGGATGATACAGTAGTAGGAATAAGCTCCTCAACTGACCTCCAGGGCGCCAAGGAACTATTAAACCTCTATCAGCTCACATCAAATGCAAAAATCAATTTGGCAAAAACCTCAGTGATGAGGATTGGCAACCTGAGCTTCAACCCACCAACTGACACAATGCCAATTATGAGCTCCCAGACAGTCTGATACCTCAGGATACTCTTCAATGACAAGGGACCAGTGGTACTGGAGACCAAACAAGAAGTATTGTCAAGCTTATCAATCCAAATGGCATGCTGGAAAAGTGCCAGACTATGCCTCAAGGAGAAAGTGCAGGCAATAAGCATCTTCATCTTCTGAAGTTGTGGTATGTTGCTCACATGCTGCCAATGAGCCCAAACTTAGAGAAGAAAATCAGGTCAATGCTCCAAACTTTCCTGTGGTTCAAGGCAAAGGCAGCACTGATACCACTGGAAGCCCTGTCAAAACCAAAGAATGAAGGAGGCATGGGCCTCCTGGACTTCAAATCTCATGCCCAGTGCATATGGGGAAAGTCATTTCTGAAGCTAACACAGATGCACATGCGCTGCCTGACCCTAGCATGGGGCATGAACTGGGCAAGAGCCCAAGGCCTCCAAGAGCTGGTCTCCCCCCAATCAATATGTGAATGGATGGTGAACCACCCACGGATAACCTCCCAAAAAGGTGCCCCACACTATTGGTGACTATGCAATTGGGCCATGCGCCAGGGCAGGTGGTCATTTGAGCAATCAGACTGAGAGGCTGACCAAATTCAGAGGGATGTCAAAGCATGTAATTCTGCAATGATTTCTGCAACAAGCTGGGAGGAGTGTAACCAAATAGCTGATGAATATACAACCAAGTCAATCAGAATAAGGTACAAATTGATGCTGATAGAATATGGGGATCTGCTCCCAAAACTGGGGCACAATCCACCCACCCATCCACAAATCCTAAATGACTGGACTACTGAAGGCCATGACACCAACTACCTGACAAAGGAGTTGATTTTGGCCTGAACTCCCACTTGGTTACAGCCAAACAGCGTTTGGTAACCTGGCAGATCCTAAATTGGGCATTCAAATTGGGCAAGCACAGTGGGCTGATTACCAGCACAAAGAATGCCCCATATGCACTGAACTGGAAGCAGACATAGCACACCATTATTATGAATGTGCTGTGTTCAAAAAATACTGGTCCACAATGCATTACATCCTATCAGGCAAACATTTGCCACTGGATATACATCCATTGCAGGACCTTTTCTTTACAAAAACCCTGAGAACAGCTCTGATCCAACTATGAGCCTTCATTTACCATTATTGTGTATGGGTAATTCACTGTGCACTCATTGCCAAGGTTTTGAGCAATGAGCGCCCCCATCACAGAGGTTTGGTTTTGAAGACCATTCAGATTATCTCTGATCAGCTTTGTCAGATCTCAAAATTCTTGTGCATAATCCCCGGGTGTTATAAAGCCACACATTTGGCTTTCCCCATCAGATCACTCATTGCATGCAATGAAGCTACTAATCAACTGAGAATCAAATGGCCTGTAAGCCCACCAATGCTAGAACTATGGCTAGTGATGGTGATCACCAATCAGCAATGGTCAGAGGTGCTAGAACTCTAGTGGCCCAAAACCCCAGTCCTTTTTACCCTTGGCCAAATTGCCTGTATTTCTGCCCTCCCCTCTTACTTTCCCTTAAATTTCTATTTCAATAAAGTATGGAGTTTTAAAAAAAATCTAGCATAATTGGCTCAGCTTTTGGCTCTAAACTTCAACTCTATAAAAGGTCAGTTGTTCAAATCCTGGCATAATCACTTTTTATACACTTTTCTTAAACTCACTGTCAATTCTGTCTGTCTGTAATTAAATCTTACAAGCTCTATTTCAGACACTTATATTCTATAAATTTTGGGAATGGAATACTAATATATAATTATTTAGAATAATCATATAAATTTAAATATCAGTTCTATTTAAGATCTAGAACATATATTTCTAATATTTTTATATAGTAATTTGGCTGGGTATTTTCATATTCATTCAATTCGATTTTTTCATAGGTTTGATAAGGGGTTGGTAGCTTTTGGCTGTTGTAAGTTCCATAATTGGTTTTTGCTAAGTAGAGGTTTATTTTTTGGTTGATTCAATAGGCTCAATAGTTTTAGATAAGTGATTGATGGTTTAGTTAATTTGGCAGGCTTAATTGATTTTAGCTAAGTGGTTGGAGGTTGGAATTTTTAATAGGTTTAATGGTTTCTGAACTTATTGATAGCTATCTACCAATATAAAAACTAAAATAATTTAGAATCTGATTGATTTGATAGGTTTATTTTATTTGGCTGAGTGGGTTGATGGTTTTTGGTTGAATTGATAGGATACAGTTTAGTTTTGGGGGTGATTAGTTATTGGTTGATTTGATAAGTTCAGTTAGTTTTAGCTGAGTGGTTGGTGGTTTTGGCTGCTTTGATTGAGCAATTAGGTTTGGCTGAGTAGCTATTGCTTAACTATATATATAAAATCTAAACTAATCAATTCAAATCACCTGAAATTCTATAGACACTGTAGCAAAGCATGGGTAAAGCTGCTAGTTACTTATAATTTAATCATCGACATTTTACTTTACTTTATTCAATACAACACTAATTTTGATGCCCTTTTCCCTCTCAGCTTCTTTACTTTATTTATTACAAAGCTAAATAACTATAACTATATAACTATTAATAGATAAGGTAAATGATTCACTGTATCAGCGATCCAGTGCTATACCACCCCACAAGGGGCTCTAGTTTGATAAGCTCAATTTTAACCATTCTCTTTGTGATTGGTTAACATTTATGAAAGTTCAGCCATGTAACTATTATTTCGAGTTTCTAGATTGTGGGTTATTGAATCCAAGTGGTTGGTAGTAACCGAGTGTAGTTGTGCACACTGTAACCACAAGCTAAGGTGGGGTAAAAATGCTGTAACAGGCTCAAAACCTGTTCTGGATAGGATGAACATAATTTCCTCCATCCCCTCTTATCATTAATTAATTAATTAATTAATGATATGGAGTTAAAAAGGAAGATTTGGGTGGTTTTCATGCAGGGTGGTTCCTACTACTACTGAATCTTCTTTAAAAGAAAGAAAGGAAAGTGGTTGGTAGTAATAAGTTGATTGATTTGAATCAATTCAACTAATACTAATAATTCTATTACTATACTAATATACTAATACTAATTACTAATACTCTAATGTAAAAATCATACTTAAAATATGTGTAGCTTATAGCTTAAATTTATATAAATATGCATTTAGTAATAGTAACTTTTAATAAAATAATTTTTACTACTTTGAATACTACTTTGAATAAATAAAATATAATAATTTTTATTTGAGTTTAATTTTCTATATTTATTATAAATAAAACTTTTATTTTACACTAATCAAGTTTTAAATACCTAGAACAGTCAAATACTGGTTATTAAGAATAATACTTATTTTTAGGTTGGGACCACCTAGTGCTAAAAAAAGAATAATGCTTATTCTACACCTTTATAATACCCTTATTATTTAATTACTCATGATTTAATCATTGACATTTTACTTTACTTTATTTAATACAACAACGCTAATTTTGATGCCCTTTTCCCTCTCAGCATCTTTACTTTATTTATTACAACACTAAATAACTATAACTATATAACTATTAATAGATAAGGTAAATGATTCACTGTATCAGCAATACAGTGCTATACTGCCCCATATGGGGCTCTAGTAGAAGTGGGTGAAGCTGAGTTACTTGCTAGTATTAAGTTCTTAAATCAGCTAAATGCTGCCTGATTTCAAATTATTTCCATTAAATTTCAAATCTACCAGCATGCATCTGCTATTGCTCACAATTTAAATTTTGGCTGATCCAACCAATCACTTAAGCAGTCTAACCATCACAGTTACCTTTCTTTAAAAGTTAAATGATAATACTCAGAGATGATTTCGCAGCTTAGTGATAGTTGAGTTTTGATGATATCACAGTATGATAGTAAATCAATTTTATATAAAGGCTTAGAATATCCAGCCATAAAGCATATATTACTTTCTTGAGCTTTTTACCTCTAGGTATAATTTTATAATTTTTTACATGTTTTTCTAACAAACTAGTAGGCTGACTTGCTTTTATTCTAATATGATTAACTGTTTAAACTTTATCATTGGATTAGTGCTATCAATTTCTGCCTTATTTTCTTTAAAACCAAACTTTGATAAGGCTTGCCCAACTAAATTTATTAGATTTTCCCATATCTAAAGCTAACATTCCCATCTACTTGTTTTTTGGAAATTAATTATATTTTTAGGTTTACTTTGATATTGTGATTATTTTCTGGCAATGGCTGTCTATAGGATATGTGCCAATAATCTTTCTGCCAAGCCCTAGTATAATGAACTCATTATACATTCTCAAATATAATTAGTAGACAATATAAACCTGATACCCAGACTTGGATAAGTGTTTATAATGCAAAATTTTAACACTTTGGAAAATTGATTTATAGGTAGAGTTATCATGTGTACTGAAGTAAATAGCTAGATTGCTCCTGAAAAAAGGTTTTGATTGGTTAATAACAGTTGAAATCTGTTTAAGGCAAGTTTGCACTTGTATTAGCTATTCATTAATGGTCTTAAGAACAGATTTTCTTTTATTAACCAATTGATACCTTTTTTGAGAGCATTCCAGCTATTTACTTCAGTATGCATGATAACTCTCCCCATAGATCTAATCTCCAAAGTGTTAAAAGTTTGTGAGATAAATACTTATCCGAGTCAAGGTATTAGGCTTATATTGTTTGCTAATTATATTTAACCAGTTGAGTGCCACATCAACCACCGGTGACTGACTAACTTTTTGTTCAGGCCGCGTCAATTTTAAAAAATTTGTATTGCTTTGTTGTAAAAGGAACCCCAGCTGCGAGACGATTTTGATGAAATCTTATCTAGTGGGCTGAATGATAAACAAGACAAAATAGACTTGGCACATAATGTATTGAATGAATATATATAAGCTTTTATTCTAAACATAAATATCTTCTACTATGATAAGAAACAATGGCCCTAATATATTTACACAGCTGCATAAAGTAAATTACAATTTGTTAGTAGTGCGCTTTGCATTGCTATACTGCAATACCAGCGCTTCTAAGCAGTGCGTGTGGCCTGATGGGGATTTTCTTAAGAATTTGTGTGGCGCTCAATGTGTAAAGACTGTGTGATGAGCTTTACAACAAATATCTCTCAGAAGTGGCTGCCTACTGTGACACTCAGAAACAAGAAATATCATTCAAACAATTCTTAAATAAATTCTTTTAGACTTTCTTTCCCTCAGTTTCTATTTAACAGTAAATTTTAGTTTAAAATAACTGCTTTAAAAGAACCTAAGTTTCTGTCCATGATTTGCTTATAATTATAATCAATTATTTAGCAAAGGTAGTTTTATTTTATCCTTATAAGAATATATGATCTAGGATCAACTTGTGACTTTATTAATTTAGATGCTATACAATGGTTTCTTTTTTAAATAACAGTAATCTTTAACTAATTTTTTATATATTTGATGATTGTAAAGGTATGATCTAGGCTGATATTCTAGATTTACTTAAATTTAATTGTGATAGTAATATTTTTTACTCTTATTAATTTCTTTTTTGTACTTGATGGTCCCACTCATATTAATTTCAAAACAAAATTTTAACTTAGCC
Source organism: Massospora cicadina (assembly GCA_022478985.1). NCBI lineage: Eukaryota > Fungi > Entomophthoromycota > Entomophthoromycetes > Entomophthorales > Entomophthoraceae > Massospora > Massospora cicadina. The sequence continues at coordinate 1,958 of JAKSZP010015435.1, read as the reverse complement.
TAAATTTATTTATAGCTATCAGCCCAGTAAGTTAGCTTAGATAGTTGATGGGGATATATAACCTAACAAAGTACAAAAGAATTTAAATAGCTATAGACTTTGATGTGCTAGATTTTTAACAAATTAATAATTAAAATGAATTAGCTTTATAAAACTATTTGCAATAAAAGAATAAGACTTTAAGATTTTTATTAATATTACAAGTAAAAACTTTGTTATAAAATATTTTTATTTATAAAAAGCTACTATCTATAATTTTGCAAATTGCTTGAGATCTACATCAAACTTTAAAAAATATGGAAATGGTGAACATTGAAGTAGGGTTGACTGTATGATCATTTGATGCTGGCACCAGTTAAGGTTAAGTATTGATAGGTTAAAGTTTAATGGAATTATATAATTTGTACCTTATCTCTTCACTTTTGTTAAAGCTATACCCAGTGAGGTTTCCATATTTAGAGAACTCCTAACCATTAGATAGTCAAAAAGTATCTATATGGTTTGAATTATGGGTTATACCTGACTATGTTTTTTAAGTGTAATGCATGACATGATAAAGTATCATATAAGGATACTAGTATTCTGGTACACCATAAGTTAGAGTTCACTAGAAGAGCTTTTTGAGAGGTTTATAAAAGTTTATTAAACAGGGTATAAAAGATTTTATTTTTTAAATTAAGAAGTGCATGGGTCTACTGAAATTACTCCTAGTAATTTCTTGTCTAGGGAAGCTAGCCAGCGTTAGGGTCAGACAAGCCTTGGTAATGAACTGACACCCCTAGTAACAGCAATACACTGATATCAAACAAATGTTCTGAGGAGATAGCTATCTAGGTAATATAAATATTGGTAAATTAAATTGTAAAAAATTTGACCCTAATAAATGGTCAACCATGTATAAAAATTTAAATTACTAATCTGAAGGCAGTATGTTGAATGAGAAAACATTTTTACACAATTAATGACCAGAATATACAAAGTGTCATAATACTACTGATCCTAATAGGCTTTCCACTGTGCATTCAGAGGATGTTAGTGCCACTAAATGAAGAAACCTAAATGGCCAACAGCAATCAAGAAATAGAGTTATATACAGATACTACAGATGCTCATAAAGATTTTAATAAGTTTTCAATTGTGCTAATTGCAGCTAAAAGTGGCTGCACAAAAAATACTAATTTCCATAGATTGATCTCTTAATAAGTGTCAATTCATCTTGTCATCTTGTTACAGGAAGTTGCATCCATTCCAATCATTACTATCATTTTATAAACTTTCTATTAGGGTATAAAAACTCTTATCAATTTATATAAACAGATATTGTCAGGAAGACAGCAAGTTGGAATTAGACCAGCCTGCCAGCCCAGATGCCAGAGCACCTGAATGGCAAACCAGAATGCTTGAGGCACTGCTGCTGATATTATAAATATGGAACCAGAAAAAAGTTCTCACCAATATCTGCTGGTGAGCCAGAATTTCATATAGACACAAAATAAAGTACCAGATGCACATGGCCGTTAACCCCAAGGGGTATGAGAACGTCAGCAGATAAGGCGGCTTAATTTTTAACATGTAAAAACTAATTTTTGGGAAGTATTTTTAGTGACGATTTAGGAAAGAAAAATTAATCAACAATTTTCTCAGTGTGATGCAACTGATTAAATAGTAGTCAATTTGGGGGAAAACAAAGCTGGGATTGGGTCCCTCAAATTTGACCTAACTGGCGAATTATTTGAGAATGGGTGGGTTAGTTCCTTGGGAACTGTCATCACAAAATTTGGCAGTGGTATGAGTTGCTGTCAGTTTAACCTCAAACACCTGAACCAAGACTTGACTACATTTCTGATGGTTGGCATGACAGCATTTAGCCTGAGGAGCGGCAGGAATCCCTCAAGGCCACCCCACATAGGGGTGGGCCCATTTGGTTGGAAACATGTTCAGGACACCCAACCCACCCA
>JAKSZP010015434.1:0-16678 GCA_022478985.1 Massospora cicadina | reverse complement strand
CCACGTGTCAGGCCAAGCCCCAGTCAAGATGATGGCGTTTGCAGATGACTGTGTGGTTGTGGTGTCTAATAATAAAGATGCATGCGCGCTTGAAGCTCTCATCCAGGAGTATTCCCGGGTAAGCAACGCGGCACTGAACGCTTCCAAAACTGAAATCATCCTCCTTGGTCAGTTTCAGAATTGCTGGACCCCAGCAATTAGTTCCCAACCTGGCCCATCTGCTCGCCCACGTCCTCGCCCTACTATTTCAAAGCACACCGCCCCACTGGTGCTCCCCTTCGTGCCACGTCCTACAATAGGACCAGTACGTCATCTGGGCGTGTGGATGGAGGCAGGCGGATATGCGTCAGCAGTAATGGAGTGCTGTATTCTGGATAACGTGATGAAGCGAATCGCCTCTCTCAGAGCCCACCCTACTTCCCTTACTTGCAGGGTTGCTTTATCCAACTCTATGCTCTTCTCCAAAGTCTGGTTTGGAGCCCATGACATCCCCTTCTCCCCAAGCTTCTACAAATCCTTGTACGCCTTGCTGCAAGGATGGCTTTGGTTGGGCCGCCTTCCACCAGTGCGGCTAGAGGTCATGTTTGGCCCTCAACATCATGGTGGCATGGGTCTGCTTGACTTCAAAGCCCATGCCGCCAAGATCCTGGGCACCTAGATTGCAGCTGTCACCACCCCTACACTCCCCTCCCAACACTGGTCCCGCGCAGCCCGCTCCAACTTCTCCCGCGCCTTGGGCCTCAACAATCCATTGAACCCCCACTCCCTGATGAAATACCTCGCTTCACACACATCGGCCACAGGTCCTCACGGGACTAAAACCCACTACAAACGAATCCTACTCTCCATGCGGAGCGCTGAGTGGAGAATTCATATTAGCGGACATACAACCCAGAGAGGCCGCCCCTCTCCTCAGTTCACATAAGAGGTACAGGGGCTACCCATCTATGATGGCGTGATCCCCATTTGGCCCCATGTCCTATTCAGGGTGGACTACCTGGACATGATGGACATCCCTTATTCCATTGAGACCCAAAAAAATATCTGGAAATATGTGCATCATCCTCTGTTGCAACCTCGAGTCTGCTCCCATGTGTGGCGCTGCCTGAGGTGGGTGTATCATACAGCTGAGCGCTCCAACGCTTTACACTCATCCTGTGTCGTGTGTGACCAGTATGGAACGCTGTTTCACCGCCTGAAGAAGTGCCCTACCTATAAAGTGATATGGCGCGAAATTCAACGTCTTCTAAGCCAGGATCAAACGCATCCCTTCAGTCTGTCAAGAGATATGTTTGCTCTATCAATATCCTCCCCCTCCACCCTCCCTCTGTGTTTTGGTGGTTGCAATCGCCATGTTGACCATCCACACGATTGTCTTAGATGCCATCGCAGGCTCCACCCCCACCCTCCCAGAAGCGGTCCCCAGATTCTGGTCTCATTTGGTGGACCACTTTTAAGCGTGGATGTTTAGATACCTCCCACCGCGTCGCCAACAGCTGGTCTCCTCCTGGTCCCCAGTCTGGTTCATCAAATCAGACCCCTTCCTCCACACGTGCTCAATTGTGGCTATGGCCCCTTCACACGTTTCCTCCCCCTCCCCATAAGTGGCGTTCCCGCTGGCAATAAGAGATAGCATCGCTTCTCTGGGGTGCCTCCCCTGGTACTAAGTTTTGTCTCTTCTGAGTCATATTCAGAAGTGTCACCACATGGTCGGCCTTCCCCACAATAAATTTAAAACATTAAAGCATAAAACCAGTATTTTTCTATCTTTATTTGCACCTTTCAATTGATTCACTCCTTATTAAATAATTTTACATACAATAAGTGAAGTACTTTTTTTAGAAAGAGTTATAATTTAAGGTCTATCTAATGCAAATTATATATGGCTAGCCTTTGGCTCTGAAGTTACAGCTGCTAACTTTAACATAAATGTACATTTGGGACTTTTGCTACTAAAATAACATCTTGAGATGCTAAACATACAGATAAAGGTGCTATAGGGGAAGATAATTGAGGAAGTGGCCACACAAATGGGAATTGTGGATTTACGGGGCTTATTTGAAGAGATATAGATAGAAGTAATGGTGCTATAGCAAATTGAGCTGTTTGGTGCAAAATGGATAAATACTAGGTGCACATAATAATATCACACTAGTCTAAGTATATGACTTAGGTGGAACATAAGACTGATTCTGAGGATGTGCTGGTCAATGAGTATCAATGTACCCATGTCCATAAGATATAAGTAGACGTGACTATAGGAGCTTCACCACCAATAGTGGAAGGCAAAATCGAAGTAGACTTAGGTTGAGTGGTGGCAGGCTAAATATTATAGGGCGAATATTTCTCTGAGAAACCTAGCAGAAAGACCTAAGCTTTTAAAACTTTTTTACTCCTCTTAACAGAAACTATCTAGCTTAATGATATTTTGTTAAAAGATAATTATAAGGTACTATAAGTTTTTTATATTAGTATCACAAAAAATAAAATTTGGAACATCTTTATATAGTATATAGATACATCAACTTTTAGTTAAAACACCAATTAATTTTAGGTGATATATCTATTTCAAAAATATACAAAATACCATTAAGCACTAAAGAATCAAGCATAATTAGTTAAAAAATATCCCCTCCACTCTTTTATCAGACATAACAGCATATCAAAAATTAACAAAAATATAAAATAAAAATTTAGTACTAAAAGGTAGCTTGTAACACATTGATGAATCCCCCCTCGGGTTGGGACCATTTAGTACTAAAAAAAAGTAGCTTGTAACAGTATAATACTAAATAGTTTAGGATGTAGATAGTTATAAAGATATAGAATGATTCTATAATTTAATCTAGATAAGCGATATTTGCTTGCTTTAAGTTATATAAATCATAAAAATTAACATAGCCAATTTATGATTTTTATTTGTAACTAAACCTAAGTACAAATTAATTTAATAAAGGTGCAAAAGAAGATTTTTATATCTTACTTTTGATATACATTTTCTTATAGTATGCAATATCTTTTATTTGATTTATAGCTAATGCTCTAATTTCTGTAAAATTACTAAAGCCTATAAAGTTCATACTTAAATATGAACTTCATCCTTTAAATTAACAATCTGTTTGCATTATAATAAAACATTATATAACTTTTTACTTAAGGATCCTACAAAAAATTATTGCTATAGTAAAACTAAAAACAACTCATTGAAGAAACTAATACAATGTATGTATTTATAAAAATTAATATAACTTACTCTATCATTACTAAGCTACTTAGAGTTTTCCTTTATAAGAAAGAATAGTATAACTCCATCTCATACTAAACTAAAAATATATATTTTCCGTAAGAAAAATGGTATAACTACAATTTATAATCAGGCTACATAAAGTAGCTACCTTAAGAAGGAAAAATAGCATAACTCCACCTCCTTGGAGCAAAAATTATTATATTAATAGCCAGAATAGCTCTGATCCCAACTGAAACTAAAAACTGTCAAAAAATGACATAATCCACTCTTACTGAGCCAAACTAATAGAAAATTAAGAAATAATGGCATACCTCACTTAACACTAGAGCCAAATGATGTATTTGCCTTAAGAAAACATGGCATAGCTCTGATCCCCCTTGGGTTGGGACCATCTAGTACTAAAAAAAAACATGGCATAGCTCTGCCTCCTATTAGAGTCAAACATTAATTTGTTTGAAAAATTGATTCATCTTTGCCTCTTTCTGGAGCCAAACAATCAAGTTTTTAAAGAAAAAAAATTCTATACCTCTGTCTCCTACTGGAGCCAATAAGTCATTATCTCATGAAAAAACTTAACCCCAATTCTTAATGGAGTCAAACATATCATTTGTCTTATAAAGTACATAGTTCATCTAACAATAAAGAAAAATAAATTATTTTCCCTTAAAAATGACATAGCTCTACCTTCTAGTGAAGCCAAACAAGTTTTTTTTGTCTTAATAAATGACATAGCTAACCTCCTACTAGATTAAAAATAAAACTCTCAAATGAAAACAACATAGCCTCACCTCCTAAAGGAGCCAAATAAACCTATTATTTAAAGAAGAAAATAGAATAATTTATACTTACTAATGGAGCCAAACAATTCATTTGTCTTAAAATAGCATGCCTTACATACTACTGGAGCCAAATAAGTTATTAGCTTAAAAAATGACATAACCCCACCTCCTATTGGAGTCAAACAAATTATCCTGTATTAAAAAATGGAATACCTCCACTACTACTGGAGCCAAAAATATTAATTGTTAAAAGAAAAAAGTATATCAGCCTCCATGGAACCATTATTTTTATTTAATTTCTCTTAAGTTACCATAGAACTATCTTTAGAAGGATTTCACCAAAATCATGTGTTAAAGTAAAAAAATACCATACCTCAATCTCTTTAAGAAACAGATATCTTTGATGCCAAAATGAAAAAAACAATTATTTCTAGCTTAGACTCTGGTAGAAGAGAACAAAACTCTTTACACTCACAAGAAAATTAGATTGACTCTACCTCACATATCCAGCTATACTTCTATATTACTAACAAATAGATATAAAAAAGTATCTTAGTTTCCTAAAATTATATATCAAAATTTTTTTAACCTTATAATAATAGGCTATGACTTAAATTTAAGACCTTAAATACTAAAGCATTTCTTTTATAAAAGCACAGAATGATCATACATTCTTTTATAGACACTTATTATCTAGATAAGAATCTCAATAGGAAATTTTATCCTCAAAACAACAATATATTTTAAAATCTATTTATATACTTATTGCATTGTTATATTTTGGGCTTTATTCTGATGGCTGGTTCTTCTCTAAATGTAGGGTAAAGTTTTGGGTGTCTATTGTATGGGGACAATAGACAGGATGGTGATTAAAATTTAAGTTATGACCTCTTGGTAGTACTCAAATCGTATACCCTTTCATTTACTTGGATGATGGCACGCCGCCCTGATCTTACTGATCCCAAGTAATATTGACTGATACAAAGTAAGTACTAAAAAAAGTTTATAAGTTAAATCATAAACAAGTCCAGTAGTTGAATGTTCTTTATTAGTATCAACTTGAGGGTTGTTTATAGGGTTCAATGTTCACCACATCTTACCCATGATATCTCATTTTCAATGGCACTTGGCCATGTAAAATGTTTGTAAGAATGTCTACAAATACTTTGACTTGGGGCATCCTGCTCAGCCTCAGGGTCAGAGCAAACACTGTCATCATTCTTGAGATGGCATTTCAGCCATGTCTTCAAAATAGATGAACCAATTCACTTTCACATGTAATTGGCAGCACATACCAAGGCGATTCATATCACAAATTAGTAATTAATTTGATCAAAAACTCAACTAACATTAAAGCCTTATTTTGACATAGACCAATAAAGCCCATATGCCTGAGTCATTAAGTCAAAACTTAATTTAAGTCTAACCTAACCAACAAAGCCATTGAGCCTGTGTCATCATAGTCAAATATCATTAGATGAAATTGCTAGGCCGCAAATCCCAAGTTTGGATATACTTAGGATATACCTGATCCATAATTGCTGATATCTGATATGATCAAATATCTGACAATTAGGTCCAGTCAATTACTCAAAACTTCCCCTGCCTTGACTGGATATAAGCGGTGGGTACCCTTCTTCCTGGGTCACAATGTAAACTTTTCATGTTTCTCAAAAGTATGAACATTATCTCAATAGCCTGACTTTCCTAAGCTGACAGGGCCAGCGTGCCTGGTGATGAGCTTTCTTGGGTTTGGCATATCTCTACCAGGGTCTAGATAGTTGGGACTTGTATGAAATCTGCATCTCTTTGATTCTGTTATAGACTTCTCCAGATCGATCACACTTTTCTCCCCCTACTGATGAAGGGGTACCTAGTTCTAATGCCAGTGAGGCATCAAATCTATAAAATAAACTCTATGGATTGCAATTATTAATATTATTACTATTATTTATTTTATTTTATTTCTTTTTTATATTTATTCTTTATGATACAGATGAAGGAACTTAGAGTGTACTCAATTCACAATCCAGCCGCCATGATCCTTAATGGTATATACATCTTAAGACAATTTCTCCAATATGATAAATGGACCCTTCCAAAGTGAGGCTAGCTTGTGCGCGTGGCCTGCGCTATGAGTGTCACAATATACTACTAAATCTCCTTCCTTGAACTTAGTCACTTTCGTGATTTTAACCAGATGGAATCCTTCAATGATTCAGCGTTATTTGGAATGATATAACCAATCCCAGCATAATGTTTTATTGACTGAATTTCGCAATAATTAGTTTGATTGCTGGTTAGTTGCTCCCCAATTTGGGTTGAGCCAAAATTAGTATTCCGCTGATTTTGGTATTCTAGGTTTGAGCGGGGCCAATTGGTGGCCCCTAATTAGTAGAAGGATCACTGGCAACTAATAGCCAAGGATGATCCAATCAGTTAGCAAAATCAGTGGTTGACGCCAACAGCCATTCATGGTCCATTGTGGGATTTCCAGCGGAAAGATGATGTATTCACTTGCCCATGGATTCGCTTTCTGATCCAATGTCAATGGATCTAACAATTATGAGTTTGAGGTGGCCGAGGTTGTTTCTGGTGCCTCATTTATCATCAAGATTAGACGAGGATAGATGTCAGTGAGATGCTGAGATATTCCAAGTCAAAGTGAGCGACTGAAGGGGTTAGCCGGCGCTGCTAGCTCCAACGCCTAAGGTGAAAAGTCAAGGGCTGACCAGTCTTCATACTGGTTAGCCTGCCAACTAGCAGAGCCCAAGGTCAAATTTCTGACAGTCACCATAGCTCGTTTAGCATCATCAAAGCTCTTCTGAATACTTTTTTGACTAATTGTGTTTTGATAAGCTTCAGATTGCAACTTGATTAGGGTCCTCGCTAGTTGCCCAACATAATTTTTGGGTTAATTGAGTGAGTTGAACTGAGTACTGAATATAATAATGGAGGCAGAGAGGGCTTTCTACCATACAAAAGTTGAAATGGAGAGTGGCCTGTGCTGCTGTGGTGTCCAATATTGTATGCAAACATGGTCGCACTAATTGAAGTTGCCCATTGCGAAGGCGCCAAGGCTGGATTTTTGCATAAAATGCTCTAAAGTGCCATTCACTTGCTCTACCATACCATTAGTCTCAGGATTGTATGGTGTTTACAACACTCCTTTGATAGACATCAACTCATTTAACTGTTGTACCATTTGGGCAGTAAAGTTCATGCCATTGTCTGTCAAGATCTTCTGGGGCATCTTTGCTTATAGATAATATTATTCATAATGAACTTGGCAGTAGTTAGGGCCCCAACATCTCAAATTGCTTTTGCTTCCATCCATTTCATTAGATGGTTGATAGCAACAATTATGTATTTGTTGCCTAGGCTACTCACAGGCAAAGGGCCAATTACATCAATTGACACGGTATGCCAGGCCCAGTCAGGTTTGATCACCAATATTTCACATCTGACTTCATAGGTTTTGCAATTTGGCATGTTTGCATTTATTGAGCTTGCTGGATATTGAATCACATGGAATCCTAATAGTAACTGGCTAAAATTAATTCCAGCGTATTAGTTTTTCCCCATGTCTGACAGCCTTATGTGCTTGTGTAATAATATCCATTTGGTTGGAAGGTTTTGGAAAATTTGACGTTGTCCATCAGGCTTAAGCTTTTATAGAACTCCATTTCAATATTTGGTGTCAATTAATGCTTTCTCAATCGCTTTTTAAACTTCAGGTGGTTCATCTCCATACTTTTGGTTAATCTTTTTTTGAAGCTCATCAGCCAAACTACTCAGCACAGTTACAATAGGAAGTCGCGATAGTCCATCTGCATTTTGATGGGCTGCTCCACCTCTATGAATACTTTCATAATTGTATCTTGTAATTTCAGAGCCCAGCGGGCTAACCATCCTTCAGGTTCCTTGAGATTGTGGAGCCATTATAGTGAGCTGTGCTCCATTACTACTTGAAACTTGGTGCCATGAATGTAAACCCAAAATTGTTTACAAGCATAGATGACATCCAGGCATCTCTTTCAGTCACCATATAATTACGCTCAAGCTTATTCAGCATCCTGCTGTAATAAGCGACCAGATGCTCCTCACCATCATCCTCAAACTGCAATAGTACACCACCAATTGCAGTCAATGAGGCGTCAGTTTGTATGACAAAAGGCTTGCTGAAATCAGTATATCAGAGGATAGGCGCCAAGCTCATTTTGTTTTTCAAAGCCTCAAAGGCTTGTTGACATTCTTCTGCCCAGCAAAAATGAACTCCTCCTTGTAGTAAGTGGAATAAAGGCTTGGCAATCTTCGCAAACCCTTCCATGAATCTTTGATAGTATCCTACCATGCCTAAGAACACTTAACATCTCTCATACTCATTGGAGGTTGCATATTGTTAATTGCCTCCACCTTTTAAGGCTGAGGCTGCAAGCCCTTGGAATTGATGACAAACCCAAGATATTCTAACTGTTCTTTGAAGAATTGACATTTTCTAGGTTTTATCTTCAGATTGGCCTTCAACAGACATTCAAACACTTGTTCAAGGTGCTCCAAATGTTCAGAAAACATTCGTGAAAAGACATTGATGTCATCCAGGTACACCAGAATGCAGGAAAATTTAAGGTCCCCCAAAATCGTATCCATTGCGCGCTTAAAAGTTTCAGTGCATTTCACAGCCCCTGTGGCATGCGTGTCAGTTGAAAACTGCCCTTGAGCAGATATCATCGCGCACTTTTCCTGCTCCTCTGGTGGCAGCTCAATTTGCCAATATTCTGAGATGAGGTCCATTGTGGTAAAGTCTTTTTCCCCTCCCAGATGTTCCAGAGCATCATCAATTCTGGGCAATGGATACAAATCCTTTTTTGTAATGGTGTTGAGGCATCGATAATCAATCACAACTCAATTGCTGACATCTCTTTTCTTTACAATTAAACGGGGCTGGACCATGGCTTTTGGATGGCACTATCATTCCACATTTCACCAATTTGTCTAGCTCTTCACTGACTATTTTGTCATTAGCCCTAGGGTGCCAAAATGGCTTTATTCTAATAGGCGTATGGCCCCCAGTATCAACAAAATGCTGAACTCCTTTTGCACAACCTAAATCTTGGTCATCTTTGGCGAAAATTTTGGAGTATAGTTCAAAAACTCTAGTGCTTCATCCTTCTGTTGTTCTGATAATCTGGTAAACAATTCTCAAGATATTACAGTATGTGCCCCAAGGGTTTCAGTCAGTAAGCAAAACTTGGATAAGTCACCAAATTTGTCAGCTGATATTAATTTGTCCCTCATAAACAGATGCACAAAAGCGACTACTTGATATTTCTTGACCTTTTTATTCAGCTGGTCAAATTTTCTAGTAAGACATCAATTTCTCCATGCCCCGGTATAAGTATTCCAGGCGCCACACTAGGTTCTATTTGTGAACAGTGCCACAGGGATACAACCTCCCCATACAGTCCTTCTGGAATATCCAGTGTGGTCCCAGTCCTCATAACCAGTTGATGGCCTGGAGCTATTGTCACATCCCTATTAACACATAGAGGTATTCTTAAATTTTTGTTTATGGCGGTTGGCATGGGGTGGCTTTGATTCCCCCGCTGAATATATCCTAGTGGTATTATCCCATTGGCATAAGATATATTGATAAAATTTCTACAACAGCTTGTGGGCTTTGTATCATTGTGAGAGTAAGAAATTGGAAGTGATTGGCCCAATATTGTCAATATGTTTTTTTAAAATTTGCATGAGATCCCATAGGTCCTTAAAAAACTAGTTCCAATTAATATGTCATCATTGGCGTTTGGAAGCACTATAGTGGGTGTGGCTACTACCAAAGCTCCAAATCGCAGTGGCAAAGCGCTGTAAGCTCATTCACTCTTAGTGCTGTTAAGGCCTGCGGTCCCATATTCTTGATGATGGTCAATGTCCGGAGCTATTTTCAATTTCTTAACCAGCTTCATGGAAACAATGTTTACAGGTGCTCCACTATTGTCAATTGCTACAACTTTAACCTTGTTGACCAGAATATCCACATAAGTGCACTCAGAGTAATAAGAATCAATAGAGTTTATCAAGTGAATATGGGAAGAATCCAGGAGGTTAAGAGTGTGCTTCAGAGTATTCACAATACTGGGACATTCATTGATGAATGTGTCAATTGGCATTGCTATATTGACCCCTTTCAAGATTGGGGTATCTGCTGCATTTCTCAGCCTGTCAGCTGGAATATTCTCACCTATTTGTTGCACATAGGGTTTAGCAACTACTTCAGAGGCTTCAGGTGTGACAACCTTACTCTGGGAGCGAGTTACCGCATGTATGTTTGAAGAATCTTCATTCAATACCAAAATAGAATTAATTTCATTGTTAAATGAGGCCCATGGCCATTGTTATCTTGTCGATTGGGTGGGACAAGTGTCTTAGGCACAATAGAGCGTCCCACATCTAATGTGCTTGTTCTTTCCCTCTTCCTGCACAATATCAGGATGGACTACGTTGAAATTTCACTGATGGCATCGGGAAGTATAGTGACCTTTATGATTGTAATTAAAGCAAGTAATTTCACTCACTGGCCATGAGGCTCTTACATTTGAGTTTTACTCATTTCTTACAGGCGGATTACTGTCAATCTTCTTATTGGTTTTGAAGGGCTTTCCAGCAAAGGCAGCAGGTCCCAATATGTAACCAGTATTTGGAGGGCTGTAATTTTTTGAGCATCTGTGCAAATAGTCAGCCAATTTGAATGTTGCAAGGTTTTTCATGAAAGTAGGCAATAGAGTGTTTGATAGATTAGGGTAAGGTTCTACTGCATGCTCTAGTGCAATCTTAGCGTCGAAATTGACCATAGCTCATGCGCCTAAGAGAACTTGATCTTTGCGATAGAACCAATCTGCAAATTTGTCAATTGCTTCATTTTTCTTAAAGCAAATGTTCATTAACTTAGATTTTTGGTTGACATCTGTTCTGGACCTCCAAATTCTTGAAGCACAGCCTCCTTGAATTTTGCGTATGTTGGATTTTCATCAATGTGAGGCATAATCAACTCAATGCTCCACTCATCCAAGCAGTTAATCACAGTAGCTGCTTTGTTATGGTCGCTGGACCCATGCATGGCCATTTCAAAGTGTTTGAAGAATGTGGTAATAATTCCATTCTTGTCAAAGGCCGGCAGGTTTGCTGGTTTATAATTATTTCTTCCCCATTCCTGATTATCATGATTACTTCTTGGTTAGACTAGAGCCAGGCGTACTAGGGCGTTGGGGCGTTGTATCCCAGTTTGAGGTGCTAGGGCTGGCCAAAGCAACCATATTGCTAGGCAGTTGTCAACGTGGCCCAGCGTCTCGTTTCAGTAGCTATTTCTGAAGATTTGTCCTCATAATATTTAGAATTTCCAGTCAAGTGGGTTGTAGCACACTGACAACGCCTGTCACCTAGAGTATGAATTTGCTCGTTGATTTTGTTTTCCCAATTGACATGATTTCAGTTTTTTAATTTTAATTTCGCAATTTCCTCATTCAGGCTAGTAATTTGTAGTTGCAAGGTGGAAATCACTTGGTCCTTTTCTTATATTGCCTTCTTGCACTGGCTCAATTCTCCATGGAGATTATTGTTTGACTCAATAATAGTATTAACATCATCATTGAGATTATTGATCTGTAGATTAAGACGATCAATATAGTCTTGATTTTTCTCAGTTTTCGCCATTGACCCTCAAATTGTGTTTGCCAGTAATTGATTTTTCTGGTGTATTCATCCTTCATCTGCGAAATTTTGGCGCTCAAACGTCGATATTGGTCCCAAAAGTCATCATTATGGTTTAACTGCGCCTCTTGGGCTTCATGATTAAGCCACATGAACTCTGAAGCATTAATAGAAGTCTGAGTGATATTGCTGACCCAAGATTTGGTGACTCTCTTCCTCTAAGAAATTTTCAAAGATGGGATGCAATCTGTCATTTAGCTCTTGCTAATTCTGCTACCCATTCATTAGCCCAAGTGGCTATGTTGTGATTTTGCTTCCAAACTAGAATGGACCTCAGCGAAGTTGGCTTCCAATCGCTCATTTAAAATTTTGCCTGCCTGTCTGGAGTTGCAAGAGAAGTTCACCAACACAGTAATGGCTGCATGATGGTGGGCGATTGTCATCTGGGAATTTCTAGAGGTGAGATGTACGAATTCAATTAAGTATTGGGTGATATTCTCTATCCCAATTAAATTGTTTTGGATCTGAGCTACACTTAATTCATGATGAGCAATATATCTCATCCACAACACATTTTGCTGTCATTGGCAGTAAAAAGGATTGCTACTATTGTCTGCGGCCCTGTCCTATTTGATACCCTCTTAACAACTGCTGCTCAAGGCGTTCCAGCTCTTCATATGAAATGAGTTCGTTGGGATAGATGATAATGGGTGCATGTCCCTCATAATTAATCTGGGACACAGTCATTTCAGTATTCCCATTGGGCCCAGTGATAGTTCTGGATAATTGATTGGTATTGCTCCCCTGCTCAGCGTGGTCATCATCTGCGATCCCAGCCATGAGCGCCACTTGTTGAATTTTGGGCTTTATTCTGATGGCTGGTTCTTCTCTAATCGTAGGGTAGTATTTTGGGTGTCTATTGTATGGGGACAATAGACAGGATGGTGATTAAAATTTAAGTTATGACCTCTTAGTAGTACTCAAATCGTATACCCTTTTCAATTACTTGGATGATGGCACGCCTCCCTGATCTTACTGATCCCAAGTAATAATAGACTGATACAAAGTAAGTACTAAACAAAAAGCTTATAAGTGAAATCATAAACAAGTCCAGTAGTTGAATGTTTTTATTAGTATCAACTTGAGGGTTGTTTATAGGGTTCAATGTTCACCACATCTTACCCATGATGTCTCATTTTCAATGCACTTGGCCATGTAAAATGTTTGTAAGAATGTCTACAAATACTTTGACTTGGGGCATCCTGCTCAGCCTCAGGGTCAGAGCAAACACTGTCATCATTCTTGAGATGGCATTTCAGCCATGTCTTCAAAATAGATGAACCAATTCACTTTTACATGTAATTGGCAGCACATACCACAGTGATTCATATCACAAATTAGTAATTAATTTGATCAAAAACTCAACTAACATTAAAGCCTTATTTTGACATAGACCAATAAAGCCCACGTGCCTGGGTCATCAAGTCAAAACTTAATCTAAAGTCCGACCTAACCAACTAAGTCCTTAAGCCTGTGTCATTATAGTTGAATATTATTGAGTGAAATTGCTAGGCCGCAAATCCCAAGTTTAAATATACTTAGGATATACCTGATCCATAATCGCCGATATATGATATGATCAAATGCCCAACAATTAGGTCTAGTCAATTACTCAACATGCATATTAAGAAATCTATTTAATATGTACATCCTTATGCTGAATTTTTCCTTATCAATAAAGCATTTTTAAGATAGCACAAAATAAGCAATGACTTAGCATGGAAAATACAAAACAAAAACCAAAAGCGATATAAGCCCAATTTTTATAAAACTCAAATTCAATAGTTGAACCTTAAAAAATGACTGTATACCTACTTTTAACAGGTAAATTAAAGTAAAAGTTTGAAAACCCTAAATCTAAAAATATAAATGCTTTATTTTAATACATACATTGATAATTGCACAATACATCTTTCAGTATAAGTTGTTAGTAAACTTCCAATTTGAAATTGTCAAATTACCTTCTTTATACCTGATGCAATCCTTGGTATAAGCAAAATAAAACAACTGACTTGACTTCTCCTAGTACTAAAGAGGCATATACTGAAGTTATCTTAAACAATTAATTTGCTTAATTTGGCTTATAACATAGCTAGTTCTATTTATGCAATTTCTGCCTAATTTTAAATTTATTGCGGGGAAGGCTAACCATGGGACAGACACTCTGAATTTGACCCAGAAGAGATAAAACTTAGTAACAGGGAAGGCACCCCAGAGAAGCGATGCTATCTCTTGTTGCCAGCGGGAACGCCACTTATGGGGAGGGGGAGGAAACGTGTGAAGGGGCCGTAGCCACAATTGAACACGTGTGGAGGAAGGGGTCTGAATTGATGAACCAAAAAGGGAACCAGGAGGAGACCAGCTGTCAGTGGCGCGGTGGGAGGTATCCAAACATCCACGCTTGAAAGTGGTCCACCAAGTGAGACTGGAATCTGTGGACTGCTTCTAGGAGGGTGGGGGTGGAGCCTGATGGCATCCAAGACAATCGTGTGGATAGTCCACATGGCGATTGCAACCACCAGAGCACGGAGGGAGGGTGGAAGGGGGAGGATATTGATAGAGCAAACATATCTCTTGAAAGACTGAAGGGATGTGTTTGATCCTGGCCCAGCAGATTGTTGAACTTCGCGCCATATCACTTTAGAGGTAGACACTTCTCCATGCGGTGAAACAGCGTTCCATACTGGCCACACATGATGCAGGATAAGTTAAAGTGTTAGAGCGCTCAGTTGTATGGTACACCCACCTTAGGCAGCGCCACACATGAAAGTGGATTTGGAGCTGCAACAAAGGATGGTGTGCGTATTTCCATATAGTTTTTTGGTTCTCAATGGAGTAAGGTATGTCCATCATGTCCAGGTAGTCCACCCTGGATAGGACATGGGGCCGTGTGGGGATCACGCCATCTTGGATGGATAGCCCCGTACCTCTTGTGTGAACTGAGGAGAGGGGCACCTCTCTGGGCTGTATGTCCACTACGAATTCTCCACTCAGCGCTCCGCATGGAGAGGAGGATTCGTTTGTAGTGGGTTATAGTCCCGTGAGGACCTGTGGCCGATGGGTGTGAAGCCAGGTATTTCATCAAGGAGTGAGGGGTTCGATGGATTGTTGAGGCCCAAGGCGCGGGAGAAGTTGGAGGGGGCCGCGGGGACCAGTGTTGGGAGGGGAGCGTAGGGCGGTGACAGCCGCGATCCAGGTACCCAAGATCTTGGCTGCATGATCTTTGAAGTCAAGCAGGCCCATGCCACCATGATGATGAGGGCCAAACATGATCTCTAGCCTTACAGGTGGAGGGCGGCCTGACCAAAGCCATCCTTGCAGCAAGGCATACAAGGATTTGAAGAAGTTTGGAGAGAAGGGATGGCGTGGGCTCCAAACCAGTCTTTGGAGGGAGCATAGAGTTGGCTAAAACAACCCTGCCAGTTAGGGAAGTAGGGTGGGCTCTGAGGGAGGCGATGTGCTTCATCATGTTGTCTAGAATACGACTCTCCATTACTGCTGATGCATATCCACCTGCCTCCGCCCACACGCCCAGATGGCGGACTGGCCCTATGGTAGGGCTTGGCACGAAGGGGAGCACCAGTGGGGCGGTATGGGGTGAGCTGGTAGGGCGAGCACGTGGGCGAGCAGATGGGCCAGGTTGGAAACTAATTGCTGGGGTCCAGCAGTTCTGAAACTGACCAAGGAGGATGATTTCAGTTTTGGAAGCGTTCAGTGCAGCGTTACTTACCCAGGAATACTCCTGGATGAGAGCTTCAAGTGCGCGTGCATCTTTGTTATTAGACACCCCAACCACACAGTCGTCTGCAAACGCCATCATCTTGACTGGGGCTTGGCCTGGCACATGGACCCCAGTGAGTTGAGCATTTGCGTTTTGAAGTAGTGGGTCAAGGCTGAAGTTGTAAAAGAGTGGGCTAAGGGGGTCCCCTTGTCGCAAGCCCCTTTGAGGGCGGACTACTTCCGTTAGGAAGCCAGGGCCCCAAACTGCCATTGTTGCAGATTCTGTGAGCAGCATCACCCAGTTAATGAAGCGAGGGGGTAGGCGGAATTGATGGAGGAAGGCCCTGAGGTATTCCCAGTTTTCTCTATCATAGGCCTTCTGTTGGTCCAAGAATACAAGTGCCCCAGAGGCTGTGGGCTGGCATGCATTAGCCACAGAGTGCACGTTGTCCCAAATCGACCTCTGGGTATGAAACCAAATTGTTCTGGGGAGATGGTTGGCTGATGCTACATTCCTAAACGTTTAGCCATGATTTTTGTAAAATTTTTGTATCCGTGTTAGTTAAAGAAATGGGGCGCCAGTTGGGTAAGTCTAGCTTATCCCCTTTCTTAAAGAGTGTGATGGTGAAGGCCTCTTGTCCTCCTGGCTTGAGGCGCGTTTCCAAAAGGCTCTGGTAAGTGAGGCAAGCAGTAGTGGGGATATTTATTTAAAGTACTTTTGTAGAATTCATATGGAATACCATCTGGGCCTGGGCATTTCTGGTTTATTGCACCGTGGATGGCTGTCCATAATTTGTTTGGAGTAATCATATTCATTATTTCCGGGTATCAGGAATGGTGCAGATGTGAGCTCAGTCGAGAATTCCGCCACTTTGGCTGGCTGAATTGGATCAGATTGGTACAACTCAGTTAATACTTCTGTGTTTTGATTGCCACTTCAGCTGGCGTATCCATGATGGAATCATCCGATCTTTGCACCTGTGTGCAGGCCACGCTCTAGCGTGGTGCAAAAAAATTTTAAAAAATTTGCATTGCACTTGTCACCTTTTGTAATGCATTTGCCTGTACTGAACACAAACCCGATGTTTGTGTTGCCTTTCAAGCGCGTTGAGGTGGGTGGCTGCTCTCCACCCACTTCCAGCCCATGCAGGGCTGTATCCTG
>JAKSZP010015433.1:0-16737 GCA_022478985.1 Massospora cicadina | reverse complement strand
ATTATACCACACAGCTGAACGGTCAAATGCCACTCACACCTCATGTACAATATGTGGTCAGTATAGAAGCCTAGCCCACTGTTTATAACAATGCCCAACATCAGTGGCTGTATGGAAGGAGGCCGTGCGCCTATTTCGCCAAGAAAACGGACAACCATTCAGCCTAGCAAGGAACATGGTCGATATAAACATGGACTCTCCTATCCACCCATCCCTTAGGGAGTTAATAGTAGCAATAGCACTAAGGATGATACATACAATGGTACTGGAATCGTTTACAGCAGCAGCGCCTACAATTCAAGAAGCCATCAATCGTTTCCACTGCCATATTGGAACATTTCCAAGCATGGCTGTTTGGACACATGACCCCCCCATAACAGAAAGACAATTAACACATGGTTCCCCATATGGTTCCTATAGGTCAATTATTTCCTTCACACATGCTGCATCTAATAATAAGCCAACATAACTCCCCTTCCCTACCGTCCTAATCTTGGTGATCCGGGAGACAACAAGAGGGGCCTTGAACCCTCTGGGGTGTCTTTAATTATCAAATTTCATTAGTTCCATTACTATATCGGAAGTGCTTGTCCCCTGGTCGACCTTACCCGGATAAATAAGATTTTTTGACCTTAAAAACCTGTTTTAAACTTATACTGTGGTGAAAGTTCAACTTTGCATAATACTTAGCTCTTATATGTGCAGAAATTTTTATAAATGTTTCTTTATCTTTATATATGCATAAGTTTATTTGTTACCTATTTTATATGCAGTCACTTAGCAACATATATATTTAGGGTGTGTATATATAGCTTGAGACTTTAATAAGATAAAACCTACTTTGCTATTTCTTTTTTCTTGCGTTGACCATGACTTTTATGTTTATAAAACGTTTACATACAAAAAATAGTTAAAATTTATTTTAAGGAAGGCCAATTATGAGACGGACACTTCTGATATGTACTATTATCAAGCACTAATAAAAGCGAGAGGCACCCCAGAGAAGCTAATGCTGTCTCCTGTTGCCAGCAGGAACGCCACTTGAAGGAAGAGGGGTATCGTGAGTAGGGACTTGCGCCACTATTGAGCACATTTGAAGGAAAGTATCTGAAGTGATGAACCATACCGGAAACCAGGATGAGACCAACTGTCACTGATGGGATGCCAGATAACCATACAAAAATGCTTGAAAGTGGTACATAAGATGTGATTGAAATCGGCGTACAGCTTCCTATAGGGTGGGAGTGTAGCCTGACATGGCATTCAATAAAACTGCGTGGATAGTCCACATAGCAATTGCAACCACCAAGGCTTGGAGGGAAGGTTGTATATGGAATTCAAGGACCAGGTGAAGATTTCCTTAGAGGCAGAAGGTTTGTGTTTGATCCTGACCAAAGAGACGCTGAACCTCACTCCAGATCGCTTTTGAAAGGGGGGCACTCTTCCAGGCGGTGGACCAAAGTCCCATATTTGTCGCACACAACACATGAGGAGTGTGATGCATTGGATCACTCATCAGTATGGTATACCCATTTCAAGAAGCGCCACACATGGGAACGAACTTGTGGCTGCAAAAGAGGGTGATGAGGAAACTTCCAGATGACTTTATGGGTTTCTAGGGAGTATGGGATGTCCAACATGTCTAGATAATCCACTCTGTCCCTGATAGGAGACCTCCCAGGTATCAAGTTGTTATGAACGGCTTGCCCTTGTACTTCTTGTATGAATTGGGGAGTAGGACGACCCCCTCTGCTAGGTATACCTGCTAGTACTGATCCTCCATTCTGCCCTCTTCATATTAAGTAGAATCTTTTTTAAAATGGGTGGTGGTCCCATGAAAGCCTGCTGCAGATGGGTGAGTTGCCATATATGTAAAAAGAGAGTTACAGTTAGTGGGGTTACAGAGGCCAAGGGTAGTGGCAATGTTGGATCATGCCTCACGTGACCAGTGGTGAGGTGGGAGGGTGAGGTTGTGACTGCAGCAATCCAGGTGCCAAGTATTTTGGCGGCATGGGCCTCGAAGTTGAGCAGGCCCATACCACCACTATGGCGAGGGCCAAATATGACATCCAGGTGCACTGGCGGTGGGAAGCCTAACCAAAGCCACCCTTGTAGGAGGGCGTATAACGAGGTGAAGAAAGATGGAGAAAATGCAATAGCATGGGCCACAAACCAGACTTTTATACATGAGCATAGAGTTAGTCAGCACAAATCTGCTTGTGAGGGAAGTTTGGTGGTCTCTGAGGGAATCAATGCGTTTTGTGACATTGTCCAGATTATGGTGCTCCGTTACCAATGAGGCATACCCTCCCGCCTCCAATTACACACTTAAATAGCGTATCAGACCAGCAGTGGGTTTTGGCATGAAAGGGAGCACAAGAGGGGCAGTATGTGGTGGGCGGGGCAAGCGAGCCCATGAGCTAGCTGCTGAAGCAGGTAGGAAACGGGGTGCTGGTGACCAGCATGCTTGTAATTGACTGAGGAAAATGATTTCAGTTTTGGTGGTGTAAGTGCAGCGTTACTTAACCTGGAGTAAACCTGGATAGTAGCCTTAAGCGCACGTGCATCTTGGTTGTTAGGCACCCCAACCACACAATCATCAGCAAATGCCAACATCTTGACTGATTCTTGGCCTTGCACACGGACACCTATAAGGCGGGCATTTACATTTTGGAAAAGTGGGTCAAGGCTGAAGTTATATTTTAGTGGACTTAAAGGGTCCCCCTGGCGGAGTCCCCTTTGGGAAAGAACTACATCAGTGAGGAAGCCAGGGCCACGCACAGCCATTGTGGTGGATTCCATAAGCAACATCACCCAATTAATGAACCAATGGGGGATGTGGAATTTGTGGAGGCAGGCTTTAAGGTAGTCCCAGTTGATTCTATAATAAGCCTTCTGCTGGTCTAATAAACAAGTACCCCAGTAGCCGTGGATTGGCAAAAATTGGCTCAGTGTGTATGTTGTCCCATATAGACCGCTTGGGAATGAAATCAAATTGCTCAGAGGAAATGAGATCAGATGCAACTTCTCTTGGGCGGTTGCCAAAGTTTTAGTAAACAACTTAATATCCGTGTTAGTAAGTTAAATGGGTCGTCAGTTGGCCAAGTCTGGCTTATCCCCTTTTTTATACAGTGTTATTGTGAATGTTTCCTTGCCCCCAGGAAGGAGGCGCGATTCTAACAAACACTGGTTTTTGGAGGCAAGCAACAAAGATGAGAAATAAAATTAAAATATCTCTTATAAAACTCATAAGTAATTCCATCTGGATCTGGGCACTCCTGTGAAGTGCACCACAAATGGCATACCAGAGTTCATTTTAAGAAATTTTAATTCATCCACTCCAGATAATGGAAAACAGTGCAGAGATGTGTGCTTTTGAATAATTTTATCAACTTTGGCCGGTTTTACTGGATCAGATTGATACAGTTCAGAGTAATATTTGTGAACTTCAATTGCCACTTCAGATTAAGTATCTACAATGGAGTGGTCCAGCTG
Organism: Massospora cicadina; assembly: GCA_022478985.1. Taxonomy (NCBI): domain Eukaryota; kingdom Fungi; phylum Entomophthoromycota; class Entomophthoromycetes; order Entomophthorales; family Entomophthoraceae; genus Massospora; species Massospora cicadina. The sequence goes on along the minus strand of JAKSZP010015433.1, from coordinate 13,242 downwards.
CCGCACCTGTGTGCAGGCCAAGCTCTGTCACAGTGTGAAGAATTTTTAAGAAAGAAGCAGAATATGTGTCACCTTCCATTATATTTTTTGCCTTGTACTAAATGCAAACGCGATGTTTGTGTTGTCTTACCAGTGCATTTTGACAAGAAGACGCTTCTGCCCAATTATGACCCCAAGATGGTCTGTAGCCTGCAGTCAGAACTCTAGACTCCAAGTGGTTCACTTCTGCAAGCGTGTGCTTAATAACTGCTGATGCAGCCCAAGAGTGACGGGATGAGAGGTGGCATGCCTGGTGGTTAGTGTTTGCTTTAAAGGTTGACCAGGTAGTAAGTGGATCCACACAGAATAGTGTGGCAAACTCTGGTGCCAAAGTTTTGGTGTCCACTCAAGAGGCAAACCTGGGTGGGATTATCTTGGCTGGATAAAGTTTGCATCACTTTGACGCCTGTGCCACTGGGTGCGCCAAAGAGAAGGAAATTGACAGCAACCTGTGGTCAGAGAAATTGATTTTTGTTGTCAAAGTATTTAGCCTGAGGCTGATTGTTCAATAGGGTAAGAATAAGGTCAATGTGGAACATAGAACTCAGCTGACCATTGTGCACATGGGGACGGGATAAGTTGGGGAGCAGCTGCGCAAATTTATTCAGGGTATTAAACAGCCCCAAAATGGCTTTTAGAACGTAAAGTTCTACGTGCCCCTGCGGGGGGCAGGCGCAGAAGAAAGATGGTCAGTGGCCAGGTTGGCCCAGAAGTTCATGTCGCCCACCACAAATGGGTTAGGAGGAAGTGGGAGAGAAGTAATGGCCAAGCTAGATTCCTAAAGATCCTGCGCACAGGGTGGGGTATAAATATGTACAATAGCGTGCACTTCATTGTCCACAAAAAGGACACCTTAAGCACATGGCCATCGAGGTAAGAATGTTTAGAAATAAATAATAAATTATGGGTCACATGTATAAGCACCCCACAGTGCGGTGACATAAAGGAAAGGGAGGGGAGGAGCATGGTTGCCCATGTTTCCTCAGCGCCGTGTGGACAGTGGGTTTCTTGAATAGTCAGTATGTTTACAGGTAATTTGTTTTTTAGAAACTCAGTTTTCTAGCCTGGGACGGTGAGGCCTTGAGTCCATAAATGTTCAAAGGACCTATTGTGAAGGCCCCCCATCGCACCTTAGGTGTAATGGGAAGGGCCCCCTTGCCCATCCTCCAGCTCATTTTCAGCATGTGATATGGCACCACATGTGTAGGAAGCAACAGAGTTAGTTTTGTTATAACGGTCCTTTAGGGCGCTATCAATGTTTTTGGAATGGTTCCTATTTTTGGAGGAATTTGCCTTCTGACGAATTTTTGGGTTACTTTGCTCCTGCTGTGCACCATAAAAGGTTGACAAAAATTAGGAGGGAAATGGGTGGTAGAATCAGTTTTGATTGAGGCTTGGTAATATTGCTTGGGTAAAACTGACTCACCTATTGGGTCCTCAGGTTGGTTGGCCCAATCTTATTGGTGAACGGATTCATGAGCCGCTTCAGCTGCAAATGACTTGATGTCATCCTGGGTCTGAGCAGGCGGTTTCACGGATGCAGCCATGGCTGCTGCCTTGGCCACTGCACTGGGGGCCTGCTTGGCCTTCTTGTGCTCTTTCAGAGACACATGTTTGACCTAAATGTAACACCCCTGCGCGCCCATGGGAAAGCAGCATCAGTGTCTATAGCCAGTTCATAAAGGGTGTCTACACTGGCCATTGCGTTGGGGAGAATTTTGTCTTGTGTGATGCCCTCCTTAGTGGAGCAGGTGTGGGCCTTGTAGCCAAAATTGCAGCAAAAGATGCATATAGGGGGCGCGTTATCCACTGTGACATGGAAAAAACGAGATTTCTGACCATCAACGAACACAACTGCAGTATGGGGGATTTGGGTCAAGTCTTCCAAAATGAATGTGACTGGTGTGATCACAGAAATCACTTTGCCTGTGCACAGGTCTGGTATGAGCGTTAAGCAGTGCTATTTAAAGTAGTGAATTTACCTTATAGCTTTTAAGTTCATCTTTGAGGTGGAGCACCAGCACTGTGCACTTTATTGTTGTGTGGAGAAAGTTAAAGTTTACAAAAATTTTGTTTGACTTAGTCCACCGAGTGTGATTTGTCTCAACCACCCATTAACAATCCAGGAGGTCTACCACCACAAGCACCTGTACAGCTTCGCCCACTGCTTTTTTATTTTCAAACCTGATATACAATCAACTACAGGTCATGTAGTGCGGTGCTATGTATACTAAAGCCAGGAAATGGTTGTGCACATCTTTACAGAACTTTTACCAAATCGCTGTTTGATTAGTATCCAGTAAAACTAAAACCTTGTGCTCCACTGACAGAAGGGGCTTAGAATGTGGAGTATTGGTGAACTGGTTACATTTTGCTTGCCAGCCAAAATCTCTGGGGAAATACTAACTGCCAGTTTTTTTATTTTTATATATGCCACCGGTATTCCTAGGGCGTTTACAAATTTTAGATGGTGTGGAGCCAGATCCTGTGCCCTTTACTTTGCTCGCCTAAATGCTACCCAACATTGGGTGCAAACTAATCTCCTTGAAGAGATTATCAAACTTACCTAGTCTTGAATCAAATTTTTTTGCAATTAGATTGCAACATGAGAGATAATTTACATATAAAAATAATTCTTTTAATGACTATATCTAATTTTTATGCGGTTCTTACCCTGAGATGTTATCCCTAATTCATATGTTCTATGGCAATCAATTTGAGATAGTACCACAAAAATGTTGATTATCTTATATGGTTCCTTTTATAAAGACATGTATCTTTAGTATTTAATATTATTGTTATTTTATTTGAGGTGGGCTGACCTTGGGACAAATATACCATACCAATAGAGAGGATAGGGAGTAGGGAGTGACAATATAGGAGTGGAGGACAAAACCTAAATACTGGGGGTAAAACCTTCCTGCGCGCGTTCTGATAGGCTGGGATTACATGAATCTAACTTCACTGATTCTCTTGGTCAGACTGAGGCATAGTGCGCGAATCCACATATATTGATATCCTCTTGGCACAGAAATGCAATTAATGCAATCTCTGCCATGATGGGATTTGAACCCATGACATGAGGGGGTGATAGTGGGACGCCCTCCCGACTATGCCACACCCCCTAAGATTATTTGTTATTAATTCCTAGGTAATTTGTTATAATGTGAATTTATTGTCAAGTATAAGAGATATGTATAGTGGTAATATTGGGTAGTAATATACATAAAAGATAAAACTAATTTTTTATATCAATAAGATTTTAAATTATATATTTTGATTTCAAGAATTAAAACAAGTCAATTTAATGTCATAAGATAGATCTCTTCAAAAATAGTTATTCTTTATAGACCTTACTAAATCTGTAGCTTGTAAAGTCAATATATTTAAATTTAAATTTATTGTGGGGAAGGCCGACCATGGGACGGACACTTCCGAATATGACTCAGACGAGACAAAACTTAGTACCAGGTGAGGCACCCCAGAGAAGCGATGCTATCTCTTGTTGCCAGCGGGAACGTCACTTATGGAAAGGGGGAGGGAACGTGTGTAGGGGGCGTAGCCACTATTGAGCACGTGTGGAGGAAGGGGTCTGATTTGATGAACCAGACTGGGAACCAGGAGGAGACCAGCTGCCGGCGACGTGGTGGGAGATATCCAAACATCCACGCTTGAAAGTGATCCACCAAATGAGACCGGAATCTGTGGACAGCTTCAGGGAGGGTGGGGATGGATCTGGCGATGGCATCCAAGACAATCGTGTGGATAGTCCACATGGCGATTGCAACCACCAGAGCACGAAGGGATGGTGGGAGGGGGAGGCCATTGATGAAGCAAACATATCTCTTGACATACTGAAGGGATGTGTTTGATCCTGGCCTAGCAGACGTTGGACTTCGCGCCATATTACTTTAGAGGTGGGGCACTTCTCCAGGCGGTGAAACAGCGTTCCATACTGGCCACACACGACACAGGATGAGTGTAAAGCATTAGAGCGCACAGCTGTATGATACACCCGCCTCAGGCAGCGCCACACATGGGAGCGGACTTGAGGCTGCAACAGAGGATGGTGTGCGTATTACCAGATAGTCTTTTGGGTCTCAGTGGAATAAGGGATGTCCATCATGTCCAGGTAGTCCACCCTGGATAGGACTTGGGGTCGAATGGGGATCACGCCATCATGGATTGGTAGCCCCTGTACCTCTTGTGTGAACTGAGGAGAGGGGCGGCCTCTTCGGGTTGTATGTCCACTAATACAAATTCTCCACTCTGCGCTTCACATGGAGAGTAGGATTCGTTTGTAGTGGGTTTTGGTCCCGTGAGGACCTGTGGCTGATGTGTGTGATGCGAGGTATTTCATCAGGGAGTGGGGGTTTGATGGATTGTTGAGGCCCAAGGCTTGGGAGAAGTTGGAGCGGGCCGCGCAGGACCAGTGTTGGGATGGGAGTGTAGGAGCAGTGACGGCCGCAATCCAGGTGCCTAGGATCTTGGCGGCATGGGCTTTGAAGTCAAGTAGGCCCATGCCACCATGATGTTGAGGGCCAAACATGACCTCTAGCCGTACTGGTGGAGGGCGGCCTGACCAAAGCCAACCTTGTAGCAAAGCATACAGGAATTTGAAGAAGCTTGGGGAGAAGGGGATGGCGTGGGCTCCAAACCAGACTTTGGATAGGAGCATAGAGTTGGCAAGAACAACTCTGCCAGTGAGGGTAGTAGGGTGGGCTCTGAGAGAGGCGATTCGCTTCGTCACGTTGTCCAGTATATGGCCCTCCATTACTGCTGACGCGTATCCTCCTGCCTCCAATCACACGCCCAGATGGCGTACCGGTCCTATGGTAGGTCGCGGTACAAAGGGGAGCACCAGTGGAGCGGTATGTTTTGAGTTAGTAAGGCGTGGATTTGGGCGAGCAGCTGGGCTGGGTTGGGAACTACTTGCTGGGGCCCAGCAGTTCTGAAACCGACCAAGGAGGATGATTTCAGTTTTGGAGGCGTTCAGTGCCACATTGCTTACCCGGGAATATTCCTGGATGAGGGCTTCAAGCGCGCGTGCATCTTTGTTATTAGACACCCCCACCACGCAATCATCTGCAAATGCCATCATCTTGACTGGGGTTTGGCCTGGCACATGAACCCCAGTGAGTTGGGCATTCACATTTCGCAGTAGTGGGTCAAGGCTGAAGTTGTATAAGAGTGGGCTCAGGGGGTCCCCTTGTCGCAGGCCCCTTTGAGGATGGACTACTTCCGTTAGGAAACCTGGGCCGCGCATAGCCATTGTTGCAAATTCCGTGAGCAGCATCACCCAGTTAATGAAGCGGGGAGGTAGGCGGAATTGTTGGAGGCAGGCCCTAAGGTATTCCCAGTTTACTCTATCATAGGCCTTTTGTTGGTCCAAGAATACAAGTGCCCCAGAGGCTGTGGACTGACACACATTAGCCACAGAGTGCACGTTATCCCAAATTGACCTTCTGGGGATGAAACTGAATTGTTCTGGAGAGATGGTGGCAGATGCTACAGTCCCTAAACGGTTAGCCATGATTTTTGTTAAAACTTTTGGTGTCTGTGTTTGTTAGAGAAATGGGGCGCCAGTTGGCTAAGTCTAGCCTATCCCCTTTCTTGAAGAGTGTGACCGTAAAAGCCTCATGTCCTCCTGGTAGGAGGCGCGTTTCCAACAGGCTTTGGTTGAGTGAGGCTAGCAGCAATGGGGATATATATTTAAAATATTTTTTGTAGAATTCATATGGAATGCCATCTGGGCCTGGGCATTTTCAGTTTGGCGCACCGCGAATGGTAGTCCATAATTCGTTTGGAGTAATTAAATTCATTATTTCCGGGTATCAGAAAATGGTGCAGATATGAGCTCTGTCAAGAAATTCCTCCATTTTGGCCAGCTGAATTGGTTCAGCTTGGTATAACTTGTAGTAATATCTTTGCATTTTGATTGCCACTTCAGCTGGTGTGTCCACAATAGAATTATCCAATCTTTGCACCTGTGTGCAGGCCACGCTCTGGCGTGGTGCAAAAATTTTTTGAAGAAGTATGCGGTGCACTTGTCGCCTTTAGTGATGCGTGTGGCCCTGTATTGGACACAAACCCGATGTTTGTGTTGCCTTTCAAGTGCGTTGAGGTGGGCAGCTGCCTCAGCCCACTTCTGGCCCCATGCAGGGCTATATCCTGAGGCTGGAATGTTGGACTCCAAGTGGGCCAATTCTGCCAGCGCACGTGATATAACCGCTGATGTGGCTCGTGAGCATCTGGATGAGAGATGGTGATAGTGGCGGATGGTTTCTTCTTTAAAAAGTTGCCCATGTGGAAATGGGGTCCATGCAAAACGGTGCAACAAACAATTTTGCCAAAGTTGCCTCTTCCACCCACATGGAAAATCCTGGCGACGCAAGCTCTGGGGGGCAGATTTTGCACCAATGTGGGGCCTTTGCAACTGTGATGGGTAAGTGGTATGTTATCGAGACCAGTCAGTGGTCAGAGAATTCCATTTTCATTGTTTTGAAGTGGGAGATGTGGGGTTGGAATTTCGCTGGCGCTAGAATAAGGTCAATGCGGGTCATGGACCTTAATTGGCCGTTGTGGACGTGGGGACGCGTCATGTTTTTGAGCAGTGGGGCATGTCACGGCAGCGCATCCATTAACCCAAGGGTGGCTTTTAGAACGCGTAGTTCTACGTGACCCTGTGGGGTGTGGGTGAGGGCGGCCACCAGTCCGTTGGTGAGGTTAGCCAACAGTTCATGTCGCCAATTAGGAAAGAATTGGGGGGTAGCGGGAGGGATTTGACTGACGAGAAAAATTCCTGATGCTCTTGTGCACCGTTTGGGGCGTAAATGTCGACGATTGTGTGTGCAACATTGGCCCATGAGAAGGTGACAACGAGCACTCAGTCATTTAGGAATGTTTCTGAAGATGTAAATTTGAAAAAATTGTTTTTCCAAATTAGCACCCCACAGTGCTTCAACCAAAAGGATAGGGATGGTAGGAGCATTGTTTTCCAAGCATCCTCGGAACCTCATGGACAGTGGGTTTCCTGGATGGCCAGGATATCCACGGGTAAATTATTTTGTAAAAAACTCAGTTTCCTAGCCCGGGATGGGGAGGCCTTGAGTCTGGCGATATTCAGCGTCCCTAGAGTGAAGGTTTCCCCTTTGCACCTTAGGTGTGAGGGGGTGGGCCCCCTGGCCCACCAGCCTCTTCCAGGTCCCCACGGGCTTTCACAGCAGCGCGGGTATTAGCAGCAACACTATTGGGGTTTTTTTTAATTTTTGTGGAAAGAGTTGTGTTGGCTTTGGCCTTCACTTTTTGTTTTCTCGACGTCGGACAAATTTTTTGTGGTGTGGATAAGTTTGGTGCACCATCGAGTGGAGAAAAAAAAAATTTTCAGTTGGGATAGGTCCCAAGTCAGTTTCAACCGGGGCTTGGGTGCAGCGATTGGGTGAGATCGAATCTCCCATCGGATCCTCAGATTGAGTGGCCCGTTTGGCTTGGGCCTCCCAATCTGATTGGGTGATGGATTCCCAAGTTACTTCCGCCGCGAAGGTCTCCATGTCCTCCTGGCGTTGTGAGTGTGGGATGGTGGTGGTGACCTTGGCCGCTTCCTTGGCTGTGGTCCTACAGGCCTGCTTGGCCTTCTTCTGCTCCTGTGGAGAGATGGGCTTTACCAATAGGTAGCAGCCTTGTGCTCCCCACGGGAAAGCCTCTTTGGTGCTTGCGGTTGGTTCGTAGTGCGCCTCTCCGCTGGCCATGGCTGCCGAGGGGTGCTCTTGGAATGTAACACCCTCTTTGATGGGGCACGCGTGTGCCTTATGGCCAAACGCATCACAGTGGGTGTAAATGGGGGGCGCGCTGTCCACGGTTACCCAGAATGGGTGGGTGGTGTGCCCTGTGATGTCAATAAAGGTGGAGTGCGGGATCTGGGTTAGGTCCTTTGCGATCTCCTCAGTTGAGGTCAGAACTGTGATGGCTTTGCTGGTGCACAGGTGTGGCATCAGCATGAAATGCTGCATTTTGAAAGATTGTATTTCGCTGTATATGGCGAGACCATCTTTCAGGTGTTGCTCCAAAATGTCACGGTTTACCGTAGTAGGCAAAAAGTCAAACGTGAGGAAAATTTGGTTTGATTTTGTCCATCTGGTGCATATAGTTTTGACGACCCATTGCCCTTTGGGGAGGTCGACTACTACATGCACCACTGCAGCCTCATCTGCTGCTATTTTGCTTTCAAAACCTAGGTCCAGCCAACTGCACGACATGGAGTGAGGTGCAATGTACACCGCGGTTGGGAAAATTTTGTGTACATCTTCACAAAATTTTTCCCGTAGGGCCATTTTTTGGATGTCCAGATACACACTGACTCCGAATTCCACCGACGAAAGTGGCTGGGAATGTGGCGTGTTGATGTACTGGTTGCATCGTGCTTGCCACGCGAGTATCTCCAGGGAAATTGTGACCGCCAGTTTTTTTAGATTTTTTTCTATTCTGCCAGATTCTCCGGGGCGTTTTTGAACGTTAGAGGCCGTGGGCCTTCCGCCTGCTCCTCTTGCCTTGCTTGCCCAACTGCTCCCTGACATGGGCGCAGACTAATCCCCTCTATGAGATTATCAAACTAGATTTAGTCTTGAATTGAATGGGTTGCAAAAGTGTTTGCAATGAGAAAGAAAAGTCCTTGTAAAGTCAATATAAAACTGATTAATAAAAGATATAAGTGTTAAGCAATGAATAAGTCCAAATCTTTCTTTTACTTAGATAGCTATAATCAAAGCCTAATTAGGAATTTTTTAAGAAAAAAAGCAAACAAAACCAGCCGCTCAATTAAGCAAAAATTCGAAACAATGTTAATGCTTAACACCTGCTTCCCTGGCATGGGGGAAGTGGTGCACAGCCTGCTGACATGTTTCAGATGCCGCTGAAGCATGCCCAGGCTGGATCCACTAGCATCTAATACCACTAGGCAATATGTCCCACCTCAGGACTTGGTCTACCATCTCAAAACCTCCCAGGCGGTGCTCCCTTGGAGCAACCTGTGTTTTGGCCTCTGGATGAATTATGGGAATCTTTTCCCATAAGCAAACATGGCCATCATTAAGATGGCCATGGTAGTGTATAAACCTGCAGGTCTGATTAATTTTCGCCCCTTCAAGGGGTATTTTGATCTCAGTTTCCATTCTGAAGCTGATTCAGTGGCAACTGCCAAGCTGACATAAATATTTAAAAAATTTCACTCCCAAATGTTCACATTCAGCTCCCATATGAGGCCACTTTGGTGGTCCACCCTTCAGAAGAGTTTTGAGTGGGGTGTTAAATGACAAGTTAGCTTGCCCATTGTCTCTCACCCAGTGGCCCAGTTCAAGATAAGCTCCTCGAATGTATCTTGTTGCTGATGACTTTATAGTCCCTTTTTCCCATTATTTCTCTTTCCCCTACCCTGGCGCCAGTTGGTGAGGCGGTTACTGTAATGGATCTGGTACCCTTGAATCTCTGGTTCCCCAGTTGTCAACATCCAAGATTGAAAGATTTGAGAAGGATTTTCCTGTGGTGGGTGTTGTTGTACATTTGCCTTTGCAGCTTAAAAATAAGAAAGTTCTAGGTCAAGTTCTGCTGAGCAAGGGAAATGTCACCCATTTGCAACTTTCTGATGCAAACAATAGTAATGATAATAAAAATGTTGACGATATTGACCAAAAGACCCTGACCAATTCTCAGTGGAAACCTGTAAACCAGGGTAACATTAGTTCAAAACCCGCCTGGGCACTTTCAAAAAAATCAAATTATTGGATTTAGTGTCACACAACAGACTTTGGGGAAACCAGCAGAAGGCACTCCCCCAACCAGCACCAAGTCTTTCACCACACCTTCGTGGGGACCACCCCTTTTATAGGCATGGTGGTGGGCCCACGAGGTGATAATATTTTCTTGAGTGGTGATTGGCTGTGGAATATTAAAACCTTCTGAATGTGTATATTCTGCCCCAAAACTCCAACGTCCATTTTACTAAGATTCACTAGCTTTCCCCCAAGATTGATAAGATTGACACCCATATTACCTAAAATTGGAAAGCATCAAAGCTATTCTAAACCTTTCCCCAAAACTTTGACCTTCATAAATAGTATATACAAATTGCTGAAAGTCAGAAAGGGATCACTTCTCAATTTTACCCCCATGCTTACATTAAAAAAATTAAGAAAACCCAATTGTTATATTTATCTCATTTGATTTATAAAATCTTTTATGGAATCCAGTGGCGTAGCTCCAAGAGAGCATATCTGAGCTTGATTATTAAAAAATGGTGCTCACTACAGAGGTTCCCTGTACACCAAACCTCGTTGCTCTTGAAAACAATTAACCAGCGCTTTGTCCCGCCTTAAGGAGCTTGAACAGCGCCCTTACAAACTCCCCATTAAGGATAAGTTCACCCCTGTTGAAGGAACAATTGCTTCCTTATTATACGTTTATGAAGCCTCTATTGATGGCGCCACATACAAGAAAAATGTATCACGTCCTTCCTTGTTTGAGTCTTCTAGCGTAAGAGATGATAGTCCCTAAACTAAACCCTTCATACACTTGGGCAGAGGTGAAGGAAGCTCTTATGGCTGAATTTGAATCCAAACATAGTCTACACTGAAAAAAGGCCTTTGTGCGCCTTAGTATGTTAGATGGTGAGTAAACCATTGCCTTTGCTGAACGATTTTACCTCGCTGCACAAAAGTTGACCACCTCTAACATGCTTACCCGTAATGATGCCATCGCCGCCCTGTTAACTGGGCTAGCCTCTTGACCCTCTCTAGCCATACACATCATCTCAGTGAAATGGCACTTAAAAATCTCTGCAACATTAAAGAGACTTTGTTTGAAGTGCTGAATTCCAATTATGGGCTAACACAAATGATGCTGAGGTGAAATCTTCAGCTCCCACCATTGAGGAGCTACCGCTTGTTGAGCAGTTGGGAGTGCGTTCACCTGTGCCTATCCTCCCTACAAAATCTGCTCCCTCAGTGCGACTTAAAAATATTATCACTCCTTCTAATGAATCAATGCTTTGTAAGGTTGTAACAACCATATGCCCGCACAAGCTCACTAACGCCTCTGTGGATTCCCTTCCAGACAAGCTAAAAATGCGTCTCCTAAGGATATTCAAACTTCTGTAGCCATCCCCCTACCTTCATCGCTGCCTTGCATGTTGTTGCGAATACTCTTGGGGAGGAATCTGAGGGGATTATGATGACGTTGGTTACTATATATTAGGAGCCCCCGCGGAAGTAGAAGTGCCTGATTATTTGAACGCTGGAGGAGTAGACGAGACCACCATACCTGAGAAGACATACCTCAGTCAAATTCTAGGGTGTCAAAAAGTGATTACACTGCCAGTGATGGTGACCAATCCTTAGCTGGCTTGATTCTCCCTCTTCAGCAGGTTCATCCCATAAAATTCATCATGATAAATACCCTGAGACCGCTAGGAAGCTAACCTCCACCTTCTGGCTCAAGGAGGTCTTAGCTTTGTTACCTAAATTTGGAGGAACGCTTACTAAGGTTGAAGTGGTCATACAAGATATTCAAATACTAGCTATCTTGGACACTGGCTCCCCATTCAACGTGATCTCCTCTAAGCTCATTAAAAAATAAAGCTAGCGCCTGATTTGGAGTACTCTCAGGAGTTTGGAACCGCTGGTCCCAACAATACCCGTGCTATTGGGGAATACTCTTCCCTTCCCATTCAAATTGGAAAGCTTATCCTATCAGCTCCTGCTGTGGTTTTGGGTAACAGCGCATATAATATGCTCATTGGCACTCAATTGAGGATTGAGTATGAAGGAGTAATTAACTTGAAGCAAGGGGTCCTCTCATTACTCAACTACGAAGTCTCTTTAGCCTTATCCAATAAAGAACCCAACAAGCACAAATACTCTTACCTGATCTAATAACCTTTTCAGCTATAACCTTTCCATACTCCACTTCCAGACGCAGCACAAAGTAATTACCTAATTCAATGGATGCTGAGGATGGTATCCCTTTTTACGCTGCATATGAGGTATTGATTAAGCCTGGTGAACAAAGAGTTTGTTTTACTAAGATCACGCTTCAAATCCCTCGTCATTACTTGTTGCACCTCATAAGTATTGAGGGTGTTAGCCCCTTAGAGCCTTGTGTCTTGCCTGGGATACTAGACCCAGCCTATCAGAAACCTATTACTCTTATAGGAAACCTCACCGAAAAAGATATGATCATATGGATATACCAGGAGATTGGTAGAGGTTTCCTACTCCCAGTAGAGGGCATTGAACATATCCACTCTGTTGGCTCTATGTCGGATTTGGGCTTACCCATGGACAACATGGTGTGCACCTTGCCCAAGGTTCATATTTTGGATAAGTTGACCCCAGAAGAGTTGGAGAAAGTTCATACCTTGATGGACGAATACAGTGACATCTTCTCCAAATTGGATACTGACTATGGCCATATGAAGGGCTGGTGCCACTCCATTGATGTAAGTGATGCCTAGACTATTAGGTCCAAACCCTACCTTAAGTCAAAAGTGGAGGAGCAACAAATGAGGACGGAGCTCCAGCAGGTATAAGATGCGGGTTTACTCGTTTCTTCTCAAAGCCCTTGGTCTTCATCTCTCTTACTAATAAAAAAGAAAAATGGAGGTCATCAAATAGTCATGGATTACCATAGGTTGATTAGCATTAATAAGAAGGATAGCTAACTTATCCCTCACATTGATGGCGCCCTGGCCAAACTCTCTGGCTCTAACTCCTTCTTCTATAGACTTGGCCAGTGGCTATTGGCAAATGAACACTTCTTCTCAAGATCAGGAGAAATGCGCTCTTATTTTTAGTGAAGGTCTCTTCCAACCCACACAATTACCCCCAGGGTTGTGCAACGTACCTACCTCTTTCCAGCATGCGATGGATCACACCTTGCAGACCCCAAGTTGACTTGTGTCATCATCTATCTTGATGACATCATGGTGTTCTCAAAAACCTTCAACGAACATCTTGATCACTTGAAGGAGGTTTTTAATGGTTACATAAGTCTAATATCAAGGTGAAGCCATCTGTCAGACATTTTCCTTCTCAACCTTCAAAAAAGAATGTTGAAGGTAAAAAATCCCCCATATCCACTACTATGATTGGCCAATTACATGTCTGATCTTCTAACAATACTATGGTTAATTAGGACATGAGTGCCATCGGCCAA
>JAKSZP010015432.1:0-16794 GCA_022478985.1 Massospora cicadina | reverse complement strand
GAAACTTAGATTTAGCTACTAGAGTTAGTAATAAAATAAAATATTATATTAGTTATGTTATAACAAAAATCTATTAGTCTATCCTCAGCAGTAGTCCACAGTTGATCAATATACAGAAAATCATCAGGGATTGGCAAAGACAAGATAATTGGCAGGGTAGCCAGAATTTGGGTGTTTCTCTAGCAAATTAAATTAAGATCAGATCAGATGGTATCGCTCCACCTGATCCTCAGCTGAAAGTTTAGGGTGTCTTTGAAGCTTCTTGGTGTCTTATGCTTTCAGCGCCTGGCAGGAGGACATCCCCCTGGTTCATCTTAGTCTTTAGAACTTTAAAAGAGATCAGGGCAGGGTAGGCCATCCTAATTTTTGAGGCCCACGGTAGGCTCTGGGCTAGAGGCCTAGGGAAATGATCACTCCTCCTACTTCCTGGTTTTTAGTCTTCAAAGGGAGCTTAGGGGCACCTGGCAGTGAGCACTATTTTGTCAGGATGTGGGGGATCAAGTTCTAACTTGACCTATGTTGATTAAGAGCCATAAAGCACCCAGTGGGTTAGTAGATCAAGGGCAAAAAAACCTAAAATGGGGATAATAGATTATGTGAGATAAGAAATTTATTTAAATAAAAGCTAAAAGTATCTATAGTACTTCAAGGCTAAAAGTGGTGTAGGATAGAATATTCTAAGTAGACATAAGTATGATAAGCAAAGGTTAGTATAATGTAGTTAAGTAAGTATATAAGCAATAGTTAGCATATGAGTGCATAGCTTTGTAAAACTCTTGGCTTATGTTGCCAATAAACTTTAATTTTTTTTAATTTTTAAATTTTTTTCAAGGTGGGACAACCTGAGGACAATACAGCACCAATGAAGGGAAGTGAAGAAAATGGGAAAGGAGAATAAAACCCAAAGAACCTCCATGCGTGGCGTATGATAGGCCAGGAACTCCATGGACCACCTTTGCTATTTGCTATCTCAGTTTGGGGCATTGGTGTACAACACCAACACAGTCATATTCGTCCCCTACCCAAAGTTCACTACCAGGATTTAACTCAGGGAGGCAGTGGTAGAGGGTCCATATTCTGCCACTGAGGGTATCCTCCCCTTTAGGGTGCTAGTAAGAATAATAGTAAAACAAAAAATAGATAATAATGTATGTTTGATTATACTCAGCTTAAATCAGCAGTAATCACAAAACTATACAATAGCTCTTGAGATCAATTCCTGAAAGATTTAAGCCAGAAAATATATTTATATACAAATAAATAAAATTGGAGATAAAACTTAATACTCTAAGATATCTCAACTCAAGTAAATGAGGAGCACATCTTGGCATTCATTAATAATTAGATAATAATGATCTAAAACCCCTAGTAAGAGGATTCAAAAAATAGGGCAAATACTGACAAGGGTGTTAAAATTGGCGCTTAGGCTTGATGTACAATTGCACAGGTCAGTTATTTTTATATGTTAAATAGAGGCAACTGTATGAAGACAGTAACCCTAAAATAAATGATGAAATATTTATTGTCCAAGGTTTTTATTTAACAGCTTAGACAAGCTAGGTAAAAGAAAGAATTTTTAAAAAGCTATGACTCCATAATTATAAACTATACCGTGGAATACCATGTAGTGCATAATTATTTTGGAATATGGATAAAACCTTTGGCCTAGAATTTAGGGTATAAAAACTTAGTGATTTTTTAAGCCAGTATGGGGACAAGGAAGAGTATATAATAATAATAGCAATAATAACAGTAATAATTTCATTTGAGGTGGTCTGACTATAACAAATCAAGTGGCACCTGATCCATACATTGCCTCAGATTGGGTGGCATTCAATCCAAATATTGCTTTGATACAAAGGGCCATGAACTGGGGGTGGAAGGCGAGTCAGTAAGGGCGTAAAGCTACCAACCTGAAGGTTGTGGGTTCAATTCCCACCCTTTGTACATCGATCAGGGTACCAGCCAAAGAAAGCTATTGGTGGTTAGTAGGTCTCATAACACGAAAACCTCACCCATGACGTAACCAGAAAAATTTGAGTCCCAATATGGAGGTGGAAAAATTTTCTTTGACGGAGTTGACCCTGTTCAGGTTTCATGTCATTTATTTCTTTTGGTAATGCCTGTCCCCTGGTCGGCTTGCCTCGGTTAAATAAAAACAAAGGGCCTTGAACTTGAGAAAGTTGGAGTTAGTGAGATTTGACATTCCAAAACCAAAATGAATCCAAAAAAATATGACATCAGACTTATGCAAAGCGTGGAAGTTGATTTGGTGGGATGTGGAGTCTTCATGAGCGATTTGCTGGATGGTGTTCAAGAGAGCCTAGCATAGGTGGGAGCTTACACAATGCTAGCAGAGTGCTAAATATTAGGGGATGATTTGGCCCTGAATGGCCAGCTGCGTCTTCTACAAAAACCAGAAGATTTAATAAAGATTGCTTGCTTAAAATAAGATATTATTTTTTCTGTTATAGTTTTGGATCAGAGTTATGAGCTCAAACAATGAGCTTGGCATGGCGTTGGCATCATTCTTGGCCCTTTCCTGGAGTCAGACCCTGCTGTTGATGTGCAGCATCTTTGGGACAGTGGTGCGGAAATATGTGGCAATGATAATGCATGGCAGAAGGTTTAGGGTTGATCTTTGGCAGTCCTGTCCCTAGTATGGTCAGCAATGTGGCTCTTACTTCCCAAATCCTTAATGGCATAATGCGCAAACCTTCCTGTTACAATAGATGCAATTCTAGTACATTTTTGTCAGTCTTGTGGGGGCCTCAAGAAGAGGTGTGGCCCCAGGAGGGGAGGAATGGTATCGCCAGGTTTTGACTGTGGTAATGGTGAGTTTCTCATTAACATTCATAAAAAGAGGTGGTCTGAGTATGTGGCGCAAGTCCTGCTAAGGTGGAGGAGAGCCATGGAGTATCTAGATCTCCAAAATGTCGGGCGGCGTTGCCCATGGAAGCTTTGGAGAAGAATCACTAAGTGGTGGCACGGATTTGTTTTCAGGAACAGTTGGCTCAAGCAAGAGATGGGGTGACCCCTTTATCGCTTCAGATTGTGCAAATTGTGGAGGTACTACCATCAGACCTGGTGGGGCGGGTGCAAGAACTGAATAAGGAGCAAGGTCGCCTTCCAGGATCCATGGATGAGTGTGTCAATTGGAATGACCGGGATGCCTGTCCAGAAGAGGCGCAAGATGAGGCGTGGTCAGCTTTTCTGATGGTGAGTCAGGGGTAAGGATCATTTTAAGAATATGAGCAGATTTTCTGACCTTTGGCTCAAGCAGCATGAGTGTAAGATTCACAATCATCGTGAAAGTTTTGACAGGGCTGCAAGTGTATATATTGGCCGCTATGGCGGCTGCTTAAGTTCAGAGTACGTTGGATGAAGAAATCATATTGGCGATACAGGTTGAGAAACAATTGGCCTTGGTGTAAAACTGGCTGGAGGATTCTATGTCCTCAGGAAGGGGAATGTCGCCTGCAGTGGCTCGTAGAAGTCAAGGAGGATGGCAGGGATCACACAGGAATTTTGGAAATATCCATGGAGGGTTCCACCAGGGAAACGTTGAGGAGTCAGGGAGAACAGGAGGTCTAGGACCCAGGAAGAATAATGGCCCCAAACTTAACTTACCTGCAGACTTGCAATCTGAGAATGCTTTGAACATTAAATATACTTCTTCACTTTATCCTCAGTTATTTATTTTGGGAATTTATTTTAACAAGGTCAGACAGTGAAGGTGTTGGCCCTGGTAAATACAGGGGCTGAGGAAAACTGTATTGAATTTGCCCTGGCAGAACGTTTGAAGTTGAGAATGAAGAAGGGTCCTGAGCGGTGTTCACTGACGTGTCAAGGAAGGCTCCCTCATAACTTTTGGTGCCTTGGGTAGTTGTTCAGCAGAACCAGTTTTGGTTCAGAGAGGGCTTCTGTGCAATCAAAAATGTGGCCCATTCTGTGGTACTGGGGATGCGGTGGTGGCATTGGCTCCAGCTCCAGGTTGATCCGACGCTTAATAAAATTACTTTATATCATCCATTGGGCCTTGGATGAGATGGAAGATAAAGGTTAGAAATGATGTTCCAAGTGGACACAGATTTGGGGGAATGCAGGAGGTAGAGTTACTGTTTAAATATAGAGACTTTGTGGGTGTATTTGGTCCTATTGGGAACTCGCCTTTTTCCCCTACTAGTTCTTTTTCGTTTTCATCCCAGTTCAAGGAAGGGTCAGAGCTTCCCAGGGGATGTCCAGTATGCCCTCTTAATGAATGAGAGAAAGAAGCGTTAGAGGGTCATGTGAAATCTATGTTGGACAAAGGTTTATAGAAACTTCTGAGTCACCGATAGTGTCTTCTGTATTACTAATGCAAAAAGCGAGTGGAAAACTATGACCATGCTGGATTTCCGACATCTGAACATGGTCACTGAGCCTGATCCATATCTGATGCCTTTGTTGGAGGATATTCTCCCAATGGTTACTGGATGCACCATTTTTTTAGAGTTATACCTCATAGACACATTCAATCTGGTACTGGAGAGACTGAACATAAAAATACACTGCGTTTAAGTGTCACTTGGGGTGTATCAATATTGCGTGATGCTGTTTGGTCTTAGAAATGCCCCAGAAGTATTTCAGAGGATGATTGATCAAGTCCTTGGAGGGGTGATCGGTCAATGTTGTGCCACCTATATGGATGATATCTTGGTGTTTTTGCGGTCCTGAGAGGATCATGTCCATGATTTCTGGGAAGTTCTTGGGGCAATTGGCCGGATGGGTCTGAGTTTGAAACCTTTTAAAAAAAGAATTCAATCAAATTTTGGTGGTGGTGATAGGGGGTGAAAGGCAAGTCAGTAGGGCGTATGGCTACCAACCTGAAGGTTGTGGGTATGATTCCCGCCCTTTGCACATCGATCAGGGTGCCAGCCAAAGGAAGCTATTGGCGATTAGTAGGTATAATAACACGAAAACCTTACCCCATGACGTAACCAGAAAAATTTGAGTCCCAATCCAGAGGTGGAAAAACTTTCTTCGACGGAGTTGACCCTGTTCAGGTTTCATGTCATTTCTTTCTTTCTTTCTTTCGGTAATGCCTGTCCCCTGGTCAGCTTGCCTTGGTTAAATAAAGAAAATCGAAGTTTGGTGACGTTCCTTGGCAACTAAGTTTTCCAGAATGTTTTGGGAGTATGTCTGGATAAACTGCACGCTGTATGAGCATGGAAGGCCCCTACTGATCAAATGGGGGTGCGGAATTTTTTGGGAACATTGAACTTCCTACGTCAGTTTGTGAAAAATCTATCCCAAATGAATTACTCTTTCAGGCGTCTAATGCAGGATGTCCCATTTGTGTGGGGAAGAAAAAAGAGCAGGCATTTAAATTCTATAAGTTAAGTTACTTACCACGCCTGTCTTGACCCATCTGGATCCCAAAAGCCATTTGTGGTAGAAACTGATGCTTTAAATTATGCCATAAATGCAGTGTTTACACTGGAGGGGGAAGATGGGCTCAAACACGCTGTGTGTTATTTTAACCACAAAATTCTCCTTGCTAAAACAAATTATTCAATATATGATAAGGAACTGCTGGCGGTAATGGTGGCCTTGCAGGAATGGCAGCACCTCCTGCTCTATGCCCAACACTCTTTCATTATATAAACAGACCATAAAGAATTAGAATATTATCTTGCACCCAGGAAGATGAACCAGCGGCAGGCCAGATGGCATGTATAGCTAGTCCGATATAACTTACAGGTAGATTAAAGGCCAGGATCTTCAAATGTCCTAGCAGACTGTAATGGATTAGGAGGCACCTAGTCTATACATTGCTTCAGATCAAGTGGCTTCTGATTTGAAAGTGGCCCTGATTCAATGAGCATTTAACTATGGAAGGTCAGAGCTTGGAAAATTCGCCATACCAAACCCAAATCACATCTGCGGAATAACAATGAGCTTATGAGCAGCATGGATGGTGATCTGGTGGGATGGGGAATTTTTGCTAACGGTGTATTGGTTGGGGTTCAAAAGAGCTTAACCAAGGAGAGGCTTATTCCATAGTAGCAGGGCACTATTTAGGGAGGATGTCTCAGCCCTGAAGGGCAGTTGCATCTTCTATAAGGAAAAACAAAAATCGAATTTAAGATAATTTGCTTGCTCAAAAAACCATTAATTTTATTTAAAGTCTATTAAGCAGATCGAATTGGAATTATGAGCTCAACTAGTGAGCTTGGTGTGGCGTTAACGTTGTTATTGACCCTTTTCTGGTTCCAGACTTTGCTGTTGATGTGCAGCGTCATGGTAACAGTGGTACCAGAATACATGGTAACAACATAGCATGGTGGTCAGGTTTAGGGATGGGCTTCTGAAGGCCTGTCCCTAGTATGGTCAGTAACATAGCTCTTAATGCCCAATTTGTTCGTTGCATATTGGCGCAAACCCACCCATTACATTAGACAAAACTCAAACACTTTTCTGTAAATTTTGTAAGGCCCCAAGAATAAGTGGTGGCTCTGGGAGGGAAGTAATGGTACCACCATGTGTTGATGGAGGTGATGGTGAGAACTCTCACTTACATTCATAATAAGAGAGGTGGTTTGAGGGACCATCTAGTACTAAAAAAAGAGAGGTGGTTTGAGTGTGATACGAGACCTGTAAAAATGGAGGGATGCCAGGCAGGTCCTACATCTCCAAAAGGTCGGGCTGCTTTGACCATGGAAGCTTTGGAGAAGATCCACCAAGTGGTGTCATGGATATGTTTTCAGGCGTGGTTGGCTCATGCAATGGGTGGGGAGACCCCCTTCTCGTTGCAGATTGCACAAATTGTGGAGGCACTACCCCTGGAACTGGACAAGTGGGTGCAAGAGTTGGTTGAGGAGCAAGGTCGCCTCCTCAGATCTATGGATGAGTGTGTTGATTGGATCAACCAGGCTGCATGTCTGGATGAGGCGCAGGATAAAGCATGGTCAGCTTTGCTGATGGTATGTCAGGGCCAAGGATTAGTTAAAAAATATGGGCGGATTTTCCACCCATTGGCGAAAGCAGTGAGAGTCTTGGATTTGCAATGATCACGAATGTTTATACAGGGGCTGCAAGCAGATATGTTAGCCACAATGGTGGTTGGTAAGGTACAGAGTTCGTTGGCAGAGGAAATTGCATTGGTAAAGCAGGTGGAGAAAAAATTGGCCTTGGCACAAAACTGGCAAGAAGATTCTATGTCCCCAGGAAGGGGACAGTCGCCTGTAGTGGCCAGTAGAGGTCGAGGAGGTTGGCAGAGATCACCCCCAGAACTTGAGAAATATCCATAGGGGTTTCGCCAGGGAAACGGTGAGGATTTGGGAAGAACAAGCCAGGGACCTAGGAAGAGTTATAGTACCAGACCTACCTTACCTGCGGATTTGCAATCTGAGAATGCTTAAAACATTAAATTCTACTTCTTCGCTTTATCCTAGGTTATTTGTTCTGGTGGAGTTATACTCACATGGTCGGACAGAGAAGGTGCTGGCCATGGTGAATACATGGGCTAAGGAAAATTATGTGGAGTTCACCTTAGCAGAAAGTTTGAAGTTGGAAATGAGGAGGGGTCCTGAGGTAGTGTTCGCCAATGTGTCAAGAAGAGCCCCATTATGGCGTTTGGAGCCCTTGGTTGTCATTTGGCAGGACCCATTTTGGTTGAAACATGGTTTATGTGAAATCAGGAATCTAGCTCATCCCATGTAACTGGGGAAGTGATGGTGAGATTGTTTCCAGCCACGGATTGATTTGCCACATAAGACAAATACCTTGACGCTGCAGATTGGGCCTCAGATGATGTGGAAGATGTAGTTGGGTGCAACATCCTGGAGTGGTCGCAGGAGCTTAGATGGGATGCAGGAGGTAGAGTTACTAGCTATATAAGCGACTTCATTGATGTATTTGGTGAATCAAGTAACTCACTTTTTTCCCCTACAGGTTCTTTTGCATTTTCATTCCAGTTCAAGGAGTGGATGAAACTTCCCAGGGGATGCCCGGTAATGCTCTTAATGAATGGGTCAGAGAAGCATTGGAGAGCAATGTGGAATCAATGTTGGACAAAGGTTTAATCAGACCCTCTATGTCTTCAGTTGTGTCTCCTGTATTGCTGGTGCTGAAAGCAAGTGGCGAATTATGCCCATGTGTGGTTTTCTGATGTTTGAACATGGTCACTGAGACTGATCTGTATCTGATGCCTTTGTTGGAGGATATTCTCCAATGGTTACCCGATGCATGGTGTTTACAAAACTTAACCTCGTGGACACGTTTTATCAGATACTGGTGAGACTGGAGCAACAGCAATACACAGCATTCAAATGCCACCTAGGGATGTACCAATATCGCATGATGCCATTAAGGATGAGGAATGTCCTGGCGGTGTTCCAGCAGATGATTGACCATGTCCTTGGTGGAATGATTGGTCAATGCTGCGTCACTTATATGGACAATATCCTAATATATTTGCAGTCCCAGGAGGAGCATGTATGAGATGTCTGGGAAGTTCTGGGGTGATCAGACGTATGGGTTTAAGGTTGAAGCCTTCCAAGTGTAAATTTCAAACGAAGCTCAGTAACATTCCTTGGCAACGTGGTTTTTCAGAATGGATTGGGAGTATGTCTGGATAAGCTATGGGGGTTAAGGCATGGAAGGCACCCACAGATCAGACAGGGGTGCAAAGTTTTTTGGGAACATTGAACTTCCTTCGCCAATTTGTGAAGAATCTTTCCCAGATGGCCTTGCCACTCACTCGTTTAACCCAAAACGTCCCATTAGTATGGAGAAGAGAAGAGGCATGGGCATTCGAGTTACTGAAGGGTAAGTTAGTTACCACTCCTGTACTGGCTCATCAGGACCCCATTAGGCCATTTATGGTAGAAACGGATGCTTCCATTTATGATGTGGGAGCGTTACTGCTTCAGGAAGGGGAAGACGGGGTGAAAAACCCCGTGTGTTACTTCAGCTGTAAGTTGCTCCTCATGAAAATGAACTGCCTAATATACAATAAGGAACTTTTGGTGGTGATGGTGGCCTTGAGAGAATGACAACATCACCTGCTCTATTCCTGACATCCTTTTGTTACTTGGATAGATCACAAAGCAATGGGTTACTATCACAAACCTAGAAAGATGAACCAGCGGCAGGCCAGATGGCATGTGGAGATGGTCCATTATGATTTTCTGGGCGGAGTAACGCCAGGAGCCTCAAATGTCATAGTGGATTGGTTGAGTCAATATGGGGACTTTGTGTATGAGAAGGAGGAATTGGAGGAGTTTAATACGTCTACAATGTTCTGACTGGACCAATTTGCAATGTTGAAGGATAGGGGATGTGTGTTGGGGGAGGAAGTCCGCTGGAAGTAGAGGAGCACGGAGTTTGCCCAGAGACTGAAAGCCAAGATGATGGAGGGACGGCTGCACATTTACCATGTGGATTTCATGAAGAGGGTTGGGGTGCTATACCTTAATTCTCACGTATGGGTGCCCAACCCATTGCTACAACGGGAGGTAATCCAGGATTCTCATTATCATCAGCTGGTGGGTCACCTGGGAGTGGAGAAGATGGTGGAATTGGTGCAGTGGGAGTAAATGTGGCTGGGCCTGCATAGTGATGTCAAGAAGTATGTGCGGGAGTGTTTGGTATGCATGAGATCAAAGCATCTCAAGAAAACCATCATTGGGTAAGTTGAATCTATTGCCAATACCATGAGCCCCTTGGAGTTCAATTAGTGTCAATTTCATAATGGGACTCTTGAAGGTGCAGGGGAAGGATGCGGTTATGGTGGTCATATATAGACTTACCAATACGCCAAATTACCTTGTACCAGGAGTTTTTCAGCGAAGGACACAGTAAGGATTTTCATTGATAAAGTATTCCCCTGGCATAGATTACCTGAGGAAATTATTTTAAACCATGGTCCACAATTTGTCTCAAAATTCTGGTCGAGTTTGCTGGGGAATTTGGGAATCAGGCCTGGTTTTTCTACAGCATATCATCCCCAATCTGATGGACAGACGGAGAGGGTGAATCAGATACTTGAGAAGTATCTCCGGTGTTACATCTCCAAAAGCAGGATGATTGAGTTCCGTGGGTTTGGATGTCACAGCTCACTTATAACAATAATTGTCAATTGTCAATGGGAATAACTCTGTACTTCGTGAATCATGGTCTCAATCTCAGATCAAATGGGGGATCTATTGGCGGAGTGTGTCAGGGGTGTGGATGAGATGGCGCATACCATGGAAGATTTCAGGAAGAAGCTACGAGAAAATTTGGAATGGGAAGTGGCTCAAAAGAAGCAACTGGAAGATTGACAAAGAGCGCCGGATCCTGCATTTGAGCCTGGAGACTGGGTATTAGTGGCAGCTAAGAACTAAGTTGTCCAGTTAGGAGTCATAAGCTTGGACCGAGGTTTTGGGCCCATAACAGATCATTAGAGCCATTAATCAGGTTGCTGTTGAATTAAGCTTGCCAATAGGTTCTAAGGCTTATCCTGGGATTCATGCTTCCCAGTTATGGGCGTTCAAAGAGATAGGTCCATATTGACTGGGACTATTAAGCCCTAGGAAGGGGATGTTCTGGAATATGAGGTGGAATGGATATTGGATTTGAGATGAGTGAGGGGCTGGCAGCCACTGCCGGTGAAGTGGAAAGGTTATCCAGTGGAGGAGGTGACGTGGCAGATGAAGGAAGGCTGCGCATGATGCCCAAGGAAGGTCCAGGAGTTTTGGCCCTCACAGGGAGGGTGATGTAACGGATCAGGTAGCACCTGATCCATACAATGCATCAGATCATGTGGCTTTGATTCAAAAATTGCTTTGATACAAAGGGCCTCAAACTAAAGAAAGTCAGAGTTAGTGAGATTTGACATTCTGAAAACTGAAATGCATCCGAGAAAATATGCCGTTGGGCTTACACATGGCATGGATGATGATTCAGTGGGATGTGGAGTCTTTGCGAGTTATGTGCTGGATGGTGTTCAATAGAGCCTAGCATAGGAGGGAGCTTACACAATGCTAGCAGAGTGCTATTAATTAGGGGATGATTTGGCATTGAATGGCCAGTTGCATCTTCTAAGAAAACAAGAAAATTTAATAAAAAATTACTTGCTAAAAATAAAATATCATTTTATTTAGTTATAGTTTTGGATCAAAGTTATGAGCTCAACCAGTGAGCTTGGCGTGGTGTTGGCATTGTTCAAGGCCCTTTCCTGGAGTCAGACCCTGCTGTTGATGTGCAGCATCTTTGGGACAGTGGTGCGGGAATATGTGGCAATAACAAGGCATGGTGGGGGGGTTGAGGGATGGCTTCTGAAGGCCTGTCCCTAGTTTGGTCAGCAACATGGCTCTTACTGCTAATTCCTTTGTGGCATATTGGCGTGAGCCCGCCCATTGCATTAGACGCAACTCAGATACATTTTTGTTAACCTTGTGGGGCCCTGAGAGGAGGTGATGGCACCAGGAGGGGAGGAATGGTATTGCCATGTTTTGACAGTGGTGATGGTGAGTTTCTCATTAACATTTGTGATAAGAGATGTGGTCTGGGTATGTGGCACAAGACCCATGGAGGTAAAGGAGAGTTATGGAGTATCTAAATCCCCAAAAGGTCGGGCAGCATTGCCTTTGCAAGCTTTGGATAAAATTTATCAGGTGGTATCATGAGTTTGGTTTCAAGTGCGGTTGGCTCAAGCAACAGTAGGAGAGACCCCTTTTTCGCTGCAGATTGCAAAAATTGTGGAGGCGTTACCATCAGACCTGGTGGGGTGGGTGCAAGAACTGATTGACGAGCAAAGTCGCCTTCCAGATTCCATGGATGAGTGTGTCAATTGGATCAACGAGCCACCTGCCCAAATGAGGTGCATGAAAAGGCGTGGTCAGCTTTGTTGACAGTGAGTTAGGGGAGAGGATTGGTTGAAAATATAGGTAATTTTTTGACCTTAAGTGAAAGCAGCATGAGTATCAGATTCACAATCATCCCTAATTTTTTGACAGGGGCTGCAAGCAGATATGATGGCAGCTATGGCGGCTGCCAAAGTTTAGAGTAAGTTGGCTGAGAAATCATATTGGCGATAAAGGTTGAGAAACAATTGGCCTTGGCACAAAACTTGCAGGAGGATTCTATGTCTCATGGAAGGGGCCAGTTGCCTGCAGTGGCTCAAAGAGGTCAAGTAGGTTTGCAGGGAACACTATAAAGTTAGTAAATATCCATGGAGGGGTCTGCCAGAGAAACTTTTAGGAGTTAGGGAGAACAGGAGGTCTGGGACTTAGGAAGAATAATGGCCCCAAACCTACCTTACCTGCAGACTTGAAATCTGAGAATGCTTAAAACATTAAATCTAATTCTTTGCTTTATCCTCAGCTATTTATTCTGGTGGATTAATTTTCACACGGTCTGACAGAGAAGGTGTTGGCCCTGGTGGATACATGGGCTGAGTAAAACTATGTGGAATTCGCCCTGGCAGAACATTTGAAGTTGGGAATGAAGAAGGGCCTGCTAGTACTAAAAAAAGAAGGGTCCTGAGGTGGTGTTCACTGACATGTCGAGAAGAGCTCCCTCATGGCATTTCGTGCTTCAGTAGTTTGTTGGCAGAACCTGTTTTGATTCAAAGAGGGCTTCTGTGCAATCAAAAATCTGTCCAATCCTGTGGTACTGGGTATGCGGTGGTGGCATTGGCTCCAGCTCCAGGTTGATCTTACGCTTAATACAATTACTTTATATCTTCCATTGGGCCTTGGATGATGTGGAAGATGAATGTTGGAAGCGATGTTCCAAGTAGAATCAGAAATATGGGTGAAATGCAGGAGTTAGAAGTTACCAGCTAAATATACCGACTTTGTGGGTGTATTTGGCCTTATCAGAAACTCGCCTATTTCCCATACTGGTTATTTTTAATTTTCATTCCGGTTTAAGGAATGGTTGGAGCTGTCCTGGGGATGTCCGGTATAACCTCTTAACCAATGAGTGAAAGGAGCATTGGAGAGCCATGTGAAATCAACGTTGGACAAAGGTTTGATTGAGCCTTCTAAGTCACCTTTTGTCTCCTGTATTATTGGTGCCAAAAGCGAGTGGCAAACTATGCCCATTATGGATTTCTGAGGTCTGTACACGGTCACAGAACTTGATCCATATCTGATGCCTTTGTTGGTGGATATTTTCCCAATGGTTACTTGTGCACCATTTTTACAAAGTTAGACCTCATGGATGCATTCAATCAGGTACTGGAGAGACTGGAACATCAAAAATACACTGCGTTTAAGTGTCACTTGGGGTGTATCAATATTGCGTGATGCTGTTTGGTCTTAGAAATGCCCCATCGGTGTTTCAGAGGATTATTGATCAAGTCCTTGGAGGGGTGATCGGTTGATGCTGTGCCACCTATATGGATGATATTATGGTGATGTACGGTCCTGAGAGGATCATGTCCATGATTTCTGGGAAGTACTTTGGGCAATTGGCCGGATGGGTCTGAGATTGAACCTTCCAAGTGTGGATTCAGTCGAAGTTCAGTTACATTCCTAGTCAACGTGGTGTTGCAGAATGGGTTATATGTATGTTCAGATAAACTGTGCATGCTACAAGCATGGAAGGCCCCTAATAATCAAATGGGGGTGCGGAGTTTTTTGGGAACATTGAACTTCCTTTGACGGTTTGTGAGAAATCTATTCCAAAATGGCCTTACCTCTCATGAATCTCATGCAGGATGTTCCATTTGTGTGGGGAAGATAATAGAACCAGCCAAGCAAATCTTCAAATGATAAGCTACTTATGGCGCCAGTCTTGGCCCATCCAGATCCTGGGAATCCATTTGTGGTAGAAAACAATGCCTTAAAGTATATGGTAGGTGCGGTATTACCACAAGAGGGGGAAGAAAGGCTAAAACACCCCGTGTGTTATTTTAGCTGCAAGACGATCCTCACCAAAACTAATTATCCAATATATGATAAGGAAATGCTGGTAATGGCGGCCTTGCGGGAATGGCAGCACCACCTGCTCTATGCCTGACACCCATTTGTTGTTTGAACAGACCATAGCGCATTAGAAAATTAATGAACCAAGGAAGATGAACCAGCGGAAATCCAGATGTCATATGGAGCTATTCCAATACAACTTCTGGGTAGAATACATCTAGGGTTTGACAAATGTTCTAGAAGACTCTTTGAGTTGGGCAAAGGCTTAGCCTATAGGAAGGATGAATTGGAGGAAACTAATACAGCCACAATGTTCTGACCAGATCAATTCACGATGATTGAGGGTGGGGGCGTGATCTAGGGAGAAAGTCTGCCGGAAGCAAATAAGGTCAGAATTTGGACGCCAATTAAAGGCTGAGATGAAGGAAGGCAGCCACACGGGCGCCATAGATCCTTCATGAAGAGGCGTGGGGTGTTATACCACTTTTCTCGTGTGTGGGTGCCTAACTTATCGTTACAATGGGAGGTAATTTTGGTATCTCATGATCATCTGAGGGTGGGTCATCCAGGAGCGAAGAAGATGGTGAGGTTGGTGTGAAGGGACTATTTGTGGCTGGGCCTTCATAAGTATGTCAAGAAGTATGTGAGGAAGTGTTTGATATGTGCAAAATCAAAACCCTCAAGGGAACCTCCATTGGTTAAGTTAAACCCACTGCATATACCGTGTGCACCATGGCGTTCAATTAGCGTTGATTTTATAATGGGTCTTCCGAGGATGCAAGGGAAGGATGCAGTTATATTGGTCGTGGATAGACTGACCAAATATGATGATTATTTCCCATGTACAAGGAGTTTTTGGCAAAGGATGCAGCAGGGATTTTCATCGATGAATTATTCTCATGGCATGGGTTACCTGAGGAAACAATTTTGGTTTTTGGTCACAATTTGTCTCAGAATTCTAGTCAAGTTTTCCTGGAAATCAGGCAATCAGGCCTGGTCGGTCCTCAGCATACCATCCCCAATCTGATGGACAGATGGAGAGGGTGAATTAGATACTTGAGCAGTATCTCTGGTGTTACATCTCCAATCAGCAGGATGATTGAGTTCCGTGGGTTTGGATGTCACAGTTCACTTATAACAATCATTTTTAATAATCACTGGGAATGCCTCCATTTTTTCATTCCATGGTCTAAATCTCAGATCAAATGGGGATCCATGGGTGTAGTGTGTCAGGGTGCGGATGGGATGGCGCATATCATGGCAGATATCAGAAAGCTGCTATGAGGAAATTTGGAGCAAGCATTGGCTCGGAAGAAGTATCAGTCAGATCAATGAAGAGTGCCAGATCTGGAGTTTGAGCCTGAGGACTGGGTATTAGTGTCAGCTAAGAACTATGCTGTTCCAGTTAAGAATCATAATCTGGGACTGAAATTTTTGGCCTATACCCGTTCATTTGAGCCATTAATTGGGTCATTTTTGAATTGAGATTGCCATAAGGTTCTAAGGCCCACCATTGAATCATGCTTCCCAGTTACAGGCGCCAAAGGAAAAGGTCTGGATTGACCAAGACCGTTAAACCCTAGGGAAGGGGATGTTCTGTATATTAGATGGAATGGATACTGGATGTAAGATTGGTGAAGGGCTGGCAGCAATTGCTGGTGAAAAAGGTTACCCAGTGGAGGAGGTGATGTGGTAAACAAAGGAAGACTGAGAGATGCCCAGGGAAGGTCCAGGAGTTTTAGGCCTCACAGGGGGTGATGTAATGGATCATGATGCACCTGATCAGCACATTGCTTTGGATCAGGCAGCACTCAATTTAAATAATGCTTTAAATGAAAGGGCCTCAAATTTGAGGAAGTTATAGTTGATGGTATGTTGGATGGGGTTCATGCAATCGAGAAAAAGAGATGATGTTCCAAGACAAAGGTGCTTTCAAGAAAATATGAGATTGGGGTTACAAATGGCATGGATAATGATCCGTTGGGATATCAAGCCTTCACAAGTGATAAGTTGGACAGTGTTCAAGAGAGATTAGCTTTGTAGCAAGCTTATTACAATACTAGTAGAATGCTATTTATTAGGGGATGGTTGTGTCCTGAATGACCAGTTGCATCTTCTAGAAAACTCAGGAAATTTGAATAAAATCACTTGCTATTATAAATTTTATTTATTAAAATTTTGTTATTAGATCAAATTTTAATGAGCCCAACTAGTGAGCTTGGTGTGAAATTATCATCCTTATCAGCCCTCTCATGGAGCTAGACCCTGCTGTTGATGTGCAGCATCATAGGAACAGTGGTGCAGGAATAGATGGCAATGATGAGGCATAGCAGGAGGGTTCAGGGATGGGCTTCTGTGCGCCTGTCCCTAGTTTGGTCAGCAACATGGCTCTTACTACAAATTCCCTCATGGCATATTGGTGTGAGCCTGCCCATTACAGAGTTAGGGAGTAAGGAGCAAAAAATTAAAAGTGGAGGACAAAACCAAAGTGCTGGAGGTAAATCATTCCTGTGCATGTTCTGATAAGCCAGGATTACAGGATCTAACTTCACTAATTCGCTTGGTTTAGACCAAGGCATGATTCACAAATCCATATTATTGCTATCCTCTTAACACAAAAATACAATTTCTGCCACAATTGCATCTGAACCTGCAACATGAGGGGTGATAGCAGGAAAACCATCCTGACTATGCAAGCACCCACTAATAATAAGAATAATCTTGAAAAATTTATTCAAGGTCTGACCTTAGGACAAATATACTGCACCAATAGAGAGGATAGGGAGTAGGGGGCAAAATATAAAAGTGGAGGACAAAACCCAAGTATTGAGGGTAAAACCTTCCTGCATGTGTTCTGATAGTCCAGGGTTACATGATCTACTTCAGTAATTTA
>JAKSZP010015431.1:0-16848 GCA_022478985.1 Massospora cicadina | reverse complement strand
TTCCCCCATATTCCTTAAAATTATTCTCTCGAGACCAATCTCTTTTGTTGGTCAACTTCCCTTATAATAAAAACCCCTAGCTAGTATATTTTATATATGTTATCTTGTATGAACCCGTGTGTGGACCTCTTCAAGGAGGTCTCATGAAACGTTAGCTATTTAATTTTAACAACAGTAAGTCTCTCGTCTTGTGCACTGTTGGGCCGCCCAGGTTCCCTCCAACCTGTGCCTCCTCTACACTCCCACTCAGAGCACCTCTTAAGTATGAACCCCACTTTGAATTTCACTCCCACCTTGTTGTTAATTTCATTTTGGTTCTTCTTTCTTCTGATAACCACCCTTAATCTAAGTTATTACAGCTCAAGCACCCTCTGTTGGGCTCTAGTAACTTTATTACTAGAGACTAGTTCCCTGACGTTGGCCCTGTGCACCGTGCACTACCACGCTGAGAACATGAGAGTTATAGACACTCTCCTTACAGATTTGGCCGGCATGACATGGTCAATTATGCATTGGTGTACCTCATTCAGGCGTGTGACATGAGGTGACTGTGCAGTTGGATCATCAGGCCCTCATGTGTTTCTGCAAACTGCAGAAGCTGATGCATTACCAGGCCCAGACATATCACGATCTTTGCAGTATTATTTAAATGTGAATTTGTCAAGGGTTCATTGATTATCATCTCTGATATGCTGATTTGCAACACATTGTTGGGCTCATCTATGGAAGAAGAACATGAGTTTGCTACAGTAATCTCTGCTGGCCCAGATTCTAGACATTGTACCTCTTCAAGATTCTTTGGCAGAGTGGGGTCCAGATGCTCCATTGGTCGCTCAGGTATTCATGGGTCAGATGGCCTGCGTGGAAGGCTTAGAGTTGGTTGCCCAGATTGGACTCCTGGAGCATTGGAAAATTCAGTATTCGTTGATGGAGGGGACGATTCTGTTTAAGGGCGAGTTTGGGTTCTTCCCCACCTTCAAGATAAAGTAATTTTGGCTCATCATGACCATCTGGCTGTGGGTTATTTGAGCAATAAAAAAATACTTCACCTTGGTATACTGATGTACAACTAACTAAGAATCTCTAAAAATATTCTGGCATGGATTGATAGCTGCATAATATGAGTAAGGGTGAAATCTGATCACTCTGGGAGGAATGGCCTTTTCCATCCCTTGCAGCAGGCTGAGGTCCCGTGGACCATGGTATTTGTTGATTTCATTGTTAAGCTCCCTAGCCATTTGTTGATGTTACAGTTATTTAGACTGTTGCTGAGGTCCAAAGGTGGGCTCAAAGCTGAAAATTCACAAAAAGGGTCAAAAAGGAAATGGAAGAATGGATAGAATGCCTAATTTATTAGATTAAAATGTTTTAATATTTCTAGGGTGCGTAGGGACACGGTGCCTCAAGGATCTTTGTGGCCCCATCTGTTCAGGATCTTTCCTGGCCTTCCAGATTGACCGCCTATTTTTTACCCTCATTGTATTTCACCGTCCCATGACTGGATCAGTGGAAACTCCATCTCACGTGACTCAGGAAGTGGGGATGAGATTCATGAAGTCAACTTTGTTCAAATAGGCTTGAGAGTCGATTCACTGCGGCTCAATTCAGAATTGTGGAATTCAATTTGTTTTTCATCCCAAATCCTAACTTTGCGCCCCTTAAGATCTTGTTGGATGGGGGTATAAGGCCAAAAGAATTATCCATGCACCCTATTAACCATGGCCCCCTAGTTGAAATCAGCAATGGAGTACTCTGAATTCACCTTATGAATAACCTTATAAGGTCCAGACCAAAGAACGTCTAGCTTATTCTGTCAGCCTCCAGGTCAATGGTGATAGAAGAGAACAAGGTCACTTAATTGAAAAGTTGGTAAGGAGATTCAGTCGAGATTAAATTGAGATATCTCTCTTCCTGTAGTGGTGACAATGCCTTGTGTGGCTAGGACTTAAAGCTGGACAATATCATCAGCTAAGGCCCACATAGTTAATTCAGAGTTCTCAGGTGTGGAGATGTATAGAAATGGCTGGACGCCACTTGGCAGCTGAAATGTGCGCCCATAGAGGGCTTCAAATGGGAGACATCTTGATGACTCAATGGTAGCTTATCCTGTAGGCAAGAAAAGCGCTGGGTAGGTAGTGGTTCCAGCGAGCAGGATCTGAGGCTGCCATATTTCATAAAATGGAGATAAGAGTTTTATTAGTGCATTCTACATCCCCATTAGTTGATGGGTGGTAAGGGGCTGCGAAACTCTGGGTAGTGCCAAATAGCGACGTAAGTTCTTGTAGTACCTGTGAATTGAAATTCAACTTGTTATACAAAAGTAAGGTTTGGGGGCACCCATGTTGGGTGAAAACAGATTGAACAAGGAAGAGAGTTGTGGCTTTGGCAGTGGCAGCTGGGACTAAAATTGCTTCAACCCACTTGGTTAAGTGGTCCACGGCTAGGATAATATACTTATGGCCATGCAACCCAGTGGGAATAGGGCTGTAAGTCTCAGGTAACATCCTTTGGCTCTCGATTGGGCCATCTTCCCGTTCCCAAATAAAAAGACACCAAAGAGGATGGCGGTACCTCTCTTCACTCAGGGCGACCTCACTCACATAGTTGATGAGCAATGGGTAACAGCTCATCTGCTTCAGATCCCGCCTCCAATACCCACACTTACCTCAGCAGAGCTGTTGTGGGGAATTAGTGAAATCTGTGCTGAGATTACCAAATTGAAATTGGTCAGATCTAATTTGGCTGGCAATCTAGCTGATTCCCAAA
This sequence comes from Massospora cicadina, assembly GCA_022478985.1. Taxonomy (NCBI): domain Eukaryota; kingdom Fungi; phylum Entomophthoromycota; class Entomophthoromycetes; order Entomophthorales; family Entomophthoraceae; genus Massospora; species Massospora cicadina. Next base: position 14,082 of record JAKSZP010015431.1, on the reverse strand, counting down.
AATTCGAATGACTGTAAAAGCATGAAGATTAAGATATTGGCCAGATTGCCTGACAGTTCCAATTCAATCTCCAGACCAGTCGAACAAATATTGGGTGCTATCAATGAGGATTCAAAGCCCTTGAATAGTAATTCAGGCGTTGCGCCCAATGTGCTGCTGTTGACTGAACAAATGGTTAAATGACTGAGCGTGGGCGGGTTGGCCCTCTCAAACCCATTCCCAACCAAATGGACCTGTCCCTATAAGGGATGGCCTTGGGGGATTCCCATCGCCTGTCGGGCCAAACGCCATTATGCTAATTGTTGGAAATGTAATCAAGCCCTGGTTCAGATATTTGAGGTCAAACTGACAGAGACTCGGCCCACCACCAAATTTTGCAATGTCAGTTCCCAAAGAATAAGCCCCCCATTCCCAAACAATGCGCCAGTTAGGCAAAATTTGTTGGGTCCTGATCCCATCCTGTCACTACCCAATTGACCACTATTTAATCAGTTGCATGGCACTGAGAAAATTTTTGGGCAAACTTTCTTACTTTCCTTTCCAAATAAATTTTTTCCAAAAAATCAAAATTTTTTTATTTTTTTTTTTCGTTCTGACCGCATCCCAGATGGCATTTCCCTGGTGGTCTGTCACCCCACACTCTGGGTGGGCCTTACCAATTCTTTTGGTCACCATGGCTCCCTCTATCGCCGATTGGGCCCAGCGAGTCTGACACTTTTGGTTTTACAATTCTGCTCTTATATATTTATGACAACAATACATGGGGATCTTATGGCCCTATGCACAACAATGGAAAAAGAGAATCTCTCTCCCTATCACCCCTGATGAGTTGGCCTCTCAAGCCAAGAATCACGTAGAGACTATCCCAGCAATCTCACCTCATGCAGTGAGAACCACTGAGTTGGGAATGGGTTTGGTGTGGTTTGTCATTGGGATACTCCTTACCCTGCTGTTATGCCACCACTTCGTGGTATCACATTTCCCAGCTCCATATCAAGTCGTACAGTCAGCAATGCCTCTGGCATACTGGTTTGCCTTTTGGATGTTCAAGCATCCCAGCTGGAAGACTGGTCTAAACTTCTTCTGCCGTTTCCATGACAAGGGCCCACCACATCAATGCTAACGACATTGAAGGGCCCTGTTAGGGCGATGACTGAGTGTTGAAACTGAGGATTGGCTTGATCTTGTGATTGGCAAGTCATACATGCCTCTAAGACCTCTTGAATGGTCTCCACCATTAGGTCCCATTAACATCATGACTTCAGCCATTTGTGAGTCTTCTTAACTTTCCCGTGTCCCACAGTATAATGGCCCTCTAGAATAACATCAGTTCAGGAAGAGGGGTGGACATAAGGGAGACACTTCTATTTGACCTTCTCTTAGAGAAGCCCATCCTTAATTTGAGTGTCTCAAGTCATCCTTCAGAGTTCAGCTTGGACCTTGGGAGTTTCCAATTCCCATCGCTCAGGCTGTCCTATTAGATTGTACAGTGGTTCTCCTTGGGGGTTAAAGATTTTAGCACCAGCATCCTAAAGAGGCTGTTAGCATTTTGGTGAATTGCGCCTGTATGATGCACAATGGTGAAATCATAGATCTTCAGTCATAAGGCCCACCTGGATAATCGGCCATCTGGGTCCTTTATTTGCTGGATCCACCGGAGTGAGGAGTGGTCTGTAACAATGGTGAAGTGAGTACCGTAGAGATAAGGCTGAAAATGTTTTATGGCTAGCAAGACAGATAGGCAATCCCTCTCAGTAATGTTGTAGTTCCATTCAGCTTTACTTAGTTTTTTACTAAAATATGCCACGGGATGATCAACTTGATTTTCATCATGTTGGGCTAGGATAGCCCTGATGGCAACATCACCTGCATTTGTAAACAACAAGAAGGGTTGGTTGAAACGCAGGTGGACCAGAATGGGTTTAGTACATAGAGCAGTTCTCAAGGCACAAAAAGTCTTTTCTTGTTCAGTCCGCCATTCAAATAGCACATTCTTATGCAGGAGGTAGATTAGTGGCTCAGCTAGGTCAGCAAACCGGGGGATAAACTGATTATAATAGCCCACCATGCCTAGGAATACCTGGATATCCCTTAAGCTTTGGGGGCGTGACATTCTCTATATGATGTCAACTTTGTCCAGTATAGGCTGGATGTCATCCCTGGAAACTTTGTGTCCCAGAAACTCCAGTTCTGATTGGAAGAAGAAGTACTTTGAAGGTTTAAGTTTTATATAAGCCTTTTGGAGATAAATAAAACTTCCCTGATATGCTTGATGTGTTAATTAATAGTTCATGAGAAAACAGTAATGTCATATAGGTAGACAAAGATGCATAGGAGCTTCAAGTCCCCAGAGATCCCATCCATGGCACGTTGGAAAGGGGCTGGGGCGTTAAAAAGGCCCTGAAGCATCCTTGTGGGCTCAAATAGTCCTTTGTTGGCTATGAGAGTGAACTTGGCTTGATTTTCAGGGGTGAGCTCAACTTGCCAATATCCACTGGCAAGGTCCATGGCAGAAAAGTACTGAGATCTGGCAAGCAGATGGAGGAAATCATCAATTCAGGGCAGAGGATAACTGTCCTTCCTGGTGATGAAGTTAAGTCGCTGGTAGTCCATCACCATCTGGTGGCTGCCATCCTTCTTCCATACCAGCAGAAGAGGAGAGGCCCAAGGGCTGTGTGATGGTACCAGGAGTCCAGCGTCAAGTAGTTGTTTGAGTTCCACTGTCACCTGGGCCTCTTTAACCTTGCTTTTTTGATAAGATTGGGACTAGAAGGGGGAGCGTCCCCAGTTTCCACATGATATAGGACTTCATTCATTCTTCTGAAGTCATAGGTCAAGGCTGAAAATTGGTCTGAATACTCCTCTAACAACTCTTGAACCTTATGTTTATGGTCATCCAAGAGGTCCTTTTCGATACTGATATTGACCAGGATGACTGATGGAGGCATCTCCAAGATGAAATCCCTTAAGTCTTCAAAATTTCTTACCTCAGCAATAGACTCCACTGGTAGAAGGCAGACATAGGTGTCAGGACTGGTTGGACCTACTATTTTGTGTTTTTCAATAAAGTTGGCCAACCTACACTGAAATAGATCTGGCATAAGCTGGATCTAAGATCACTGGGCAAGTTAGCAACTCTTTTGTGGATGGTTTGTCTAGGCCTCGGATTTTAATAATTATCCTGAGGGGATGTTGACATGGACCCATGTTTCAGCAATGACTTGGGACTTCAGGGGTATTGTAGTCGCCCTAGGTAAGTAGATCGGCATGCCCTCTTACCCATCAACAGCAGAAGGGGGCAATCGGACTCAGGAGCCTCTAATGTGATATTTGAGATGATCGATTCAGCCTTCACTCTCCAGTAAACAGGGTCAGGCTTTGACATCTGTCTTAGAATCACAAGAGGTTTCAAAGATCAGAGGGCCCAATACCCTAGTAGAGATAGAAAGCCACCATCATAATGGAGTACTGCTGAATAGTCTTGAAGGAACTGAGTCCCAAGGAGCAGGTCATAGCTAGGGTTATCTAGCGTGACAGTGGGGAGGTTTACAGCAAGCTTTCCAAACCATACCAGTAGAGAGGAATAAACCCCTATAGATCGGGTGCATTGTGGGCCAGCCGTGCCATACTCCATATAGTGTGGCAAATCCAGAGTGATCTTGACGCGCTTCATTAACTTGGATAATATGACATTCATGGGGGAGCCATTTTCAACTATGGCAAGGACTGGAATTTTATGAACTTGAACTGTGACCCAGGTAACCAGAAATCCAAACTGGGGCGGTAGCATGAGGAACATGGGAGAATTATTTGAAGAAGAGTAAGCAGCATCAATTTCTTTATTATCATTGGATACTAAAACTTCTTCTCAAGGTATGAAAGCTCCAGGTTCATTCAAGGTTACGGAGAATTCTTAAAGCTGGGTAGGGATGTCAGCATGGAACTCCTCATCCTTCATGCTGACAGCCCTTTTACCACCTCTTCAGCAAGTCATTGTCAGCAGGCCTTGACACTGTGTCTGAAACCATTGCAGTAAGTGCATTGAGGTTGAGAGTTCTTCTGGTTTTTGACCACATGGACTCTTGGACGGTTAGAGGGGCCTGTAGATGTAGCTTTAAATTGTACAGTCAATTCAAGTCTCGTTAAGTGCTTCCTTGATTTCCTTGATACAGGTAAACCCATCCTTCTGCCTAAACATATGCATTTAAACCTCAGGGTAGGATCCTAATGAAGAAATGACAGCGGTAATAGCATCATCCGGGGTGATAAAATTTATAGTGACTAAGGGTTGTGCTTGGGCATAAAAACGGCTGGAAAACTCCATGGGCTTTCTTCTTTAGTCAGTCGGATACCCATGGAAGCCTTTTTTAGTTGCCCAGGGTTTGTTTGCTGCCGAACTCTTGAATTAAGGATGTACAGACCTGTTCCCAGGTGTTGCACTCCTTCAAATGGGGGGGTCTTGATCTCCCAGGCAATGCTATCTAGGCAGAAGTGGATATGCTTTACCTTCTTCCAGTTGGTGACCTCCTCCATGGAACTCTCATATTCATACAAGAAGGAGGCAATGCTTTCCCAGCTGGGAGTAAACCTTTCTTTAAAACTAGGTTTAAAAGTTAGTTACAAGAGGAGTGGAGAGGGTGTTAACACCAGGAATGGGCGCTGGCTATGAGATCTCAGTCTCCGCATAGTCACAGGGAGCCTGATAGTATAGCCATCGCCATAGGCCCTCAAGGTCCTCTTGGATATCATCCCAATTTTGGTTGAGAGAAGAAACGGAAGACAATTGCAACCTTCTCATTTAGGGATCATATGTCGGTGCCCTGAAGGTGAAGTTGGCTCTTGAGGGTGATCAAACGGGTTTCAAACCCTTGACAAGTTTGTTTGAGTTGAGAGATGCAAGTATCAGTAAGCTGGTAAAGGCACTGAAGTTGTCCATTTTATCTAACAGTGCCTCAATGGAGACCCTAGGGTCAAGGGAGATTCTAGCTACTGAGAGTTTGCATCCCTGAGCTAAATTCCAAATTTGATCATGTAGGGCAGTCAAGGATGTTATCACATCTTTCCGCCATGGGTCTTCAGGGCCATCAGGGGAGGGTGCTGGGGGACCTGAGGGCCCTTGAGGTCCACAGGGATCCTCTGGTTCTTTGGGTCCCTCACGCCCTTCAGGGCCTTCAGGCCCCCTAGGCCCTTCAGGACCCTTACTCCTGGAGGAGTAGTCATTAGATGCCTGCTCCCAATAGTGTTGTTATAAAGCCCATACCAGATCCTTGACTTGGAGTAAGCGCTAATTCCTTGTTGTCTCAAGAAGTTGGACGTTCCAACGCAGCTGTCCTCAAGATAGCCAGAGATCCCACCATCTAACACCACAATCTGATCTTGGACCTCATTGATCAACCATTGGTTGTTAATAATGGTCTCATGGTTGCCATGGACAAAGGAGGAGGCTGCATTGTAGAAATCTACAATGTGATAGTGTAAGGCCTGGGTGAGCCCCAGTTGTCAGAAGACTTATTGGTGGTGCAACCCAACTAGTTGTAGTAGGTGATGAATAGCTGGGTGAACAAAGTTGTGAAGGTAGCATTCAGAACCCAGGGCAAGTTCTCCTGCTTGCAGCTGTGGCGAGGCATAGAGGTCCTGCATGGTAGAGGGAACAGAAGAGGCATGAGAGCGGCTGGAGCAAGCACCCACATAGTAAATGCCATTTACTAATTGTTGAAACACATCTTTAAGGTTCTCATACTGAAGTTGGTAATGACTTTTATCAATAGAGGGCATGGAAAATTGGAATGTGGCCTGGAATTCTAACCTCTAAGGCTATGAGGGGGGTACTGCATATTGTGAGGTACTAAACTATCGAGAAATGCATCTCACCTGACGAACAAATTGATATTAAGGGCTGATAGTATTCTACATTGTTTGTGATAGACGTTTTCACTTAGGACAGCTCAGAGCCCCCTGTAGTGTGCACCACATTTGTCAGCGTTACAGTTATTTAGACTGTTGCTGAGGTCCAAAGGTAAGCTCAAAGCTGAAAATTCACAAAAAGGGTCAAAAAGGAAGCGAAAAAATGGATAGAATACCAAACAATTTATTAGATTAAAATGTGTTGATATTTAGAGGGTGCATAGGGACAAGGTGCCTCAAGGATCTTTGTGGCCCCATCTGTTCAGGATCTTTCCTGGCCTTCCAGATTGACCGCCTGTTTGGCACCCTCATTGTATTTCACCGCCCCCATGACTAGATCGGTGGAAACTCCGTCTCACGTGACTCAGGAAGTGGGGATGAGATTCCTGAAGTCAACTTTGTTCAAATAGGCTCAAGAGTTGATTCACTGCGGCTTGATTTGGCCGTGGGGAATTTGATTTGTTTTTCATCTCAAATCCTGACACCCCTAATGGGTCTTGAGTGATTTTGATCATTGTAGACCGGTTTACCAAAATTTCCATGGATATCCCTCACTTTGTCCACTATCACCTCCGATGAAACTGCCTACCTCTTTGTGCAGCATGTCTTCTCAATGTTTGGGTTTCTGAAGAAAATTGTTTTTCACTGGTGACTGCCGTTTATGTTGCGCTTCTTGATGGCCCTTAATGGCAATCTTGAAAATTACCCCTGCCATTCCAACGGGTATCACTCTCGGATGGTCAAACAGAGCGGGTCAACCAGATCTTAAACAATATCTCCAGTGTTACCCCACTGCTGCGCAGGATACCTGGTCTGATGACCTTCTATTACCCACTCTGCTTATAATATTGTCTCCCACACATCCACAGGGTTCGTGCCTTATGAGGCCATGTTGGGGTATAAACCTTCATTTCCCCTGGGCTGTGCCTTCTCCTGGAGGTCCCTGCAGTGGCAGAACATTCATAAAAGATCAGGAGCACTCAATCCCTGATCCAGGAGCATCTGACCAAAGCTATTGGTGATTACAAGAAGTTCACAGATTGGAAATGGCTTCCTACTCATATAATCACAGTGGGTTCTTTGCCATGCTCAAAACCTGCCACCTGCATATGAAGGTGTACTCGCAGAAGTTTGAAGGAAAATGGTTGGGCTTTCATGAGGTCATGAAAGATTTGGGGAAGGGTGCTTTCCAGTTGGCTCTCCCTGCTCATTGGAAACAGCACCCCATCTTTCACACTTCCCAGTTGTAGCCATGTAAAGGCACGCCACCTGTGGACCCTGAGCTAATGGTGATTGAAGACTTGGTGTGAGTGGAGGTGGATGCTATTTTGTCATCTCATCACTTGTGTCACTTGTGTAGTACTTGATGGCTTGGAAAGTCTTTCCCTTTCATAAGAATAGTCAGGTTAGTGCTCATGACTGTGCGCATTGTCATAAGTTGGTGGATGCTTTCCATGTGGGACACCCAGACGCTCCTTGTTCTCCCCAAAATGTTGCATCTATCTTTGCAATTAAGCACCCTAAGGTGCACAAAAATTTTGCACTGTCCCAAATTCCCAGTGGAGGTGCTCCTCCATCCCAAAAAGGAAAGAGTGATGTAAGCCTTGAGAAACAGCCCCTGCAGCTAGATCAGTAAATAATCCCATTATGAACAAAAAAGGAGAGGGAGACAGCAGCTATCCCTCTTGCCGCTCTCAGCAGCTTTAGCCATGTGATAGATGAGAGGTGGGTAATGGCGCACCACTTCAAATCGCGCCTCTTTCACCCAGGCTTGCCACCAAAAGATTGGTGAGTAAAACCCAGAAGTTGTACCAGGAGGTGGCGAAGGGTAGAAGCCTTTTCCAGTGGAAGGTAGTTAATGCGTACCCCAGAAGGGGATATCCATGGGTTTGAGTTCCTCTGGGAGGTCAAGTCACATTTTTCCAAAAATAAGGGACACAAGTTAGATTTGTGCTTATAATTTTCCATCCACCAGGTTTCTCCAATTTTTGTGCAAATGAGCCCACCCTGACAGATATATGCATAGTTAAGCCTTCTACAACCCAATGGAGATTCCCATATGTGGCCTGTCTGTGGGTGCAACCTGCCATCAGCTGGATGATTTTTTATCACCATGCCAAGTGCAGTTGTGGAGGAATGAATATTTCTCACTAATGATTTCTTTGCCTGTCTACCCAGCCAGGGCAGATATGAGTTGGTATCAGAAACCATTTGGAATGATGGTTCACCAGAGCTGAATCGTGAAAGATTCACAATGGTATGTGCTTAGTTTCAGTTCCTCGTTTTGTGAGCATTTAAGAAGTGGTGCCTGACAGGCACTATCACAGTTAGTGGCATATTTCTGGTGTTGAAAGCCCCACTAAAGCAAAGTCAAATAAGCCCTTGGAGTTAAGGCCATAACCCTAAAGGTAACTGATGACCTCTCCATGGTCAATAATCAGAACTGAGTTCTAGCTTTGCTAGCAAGGGCTGAAGGAAACGGCTCATCAGAGGAAGAAAATCCTGTGGAAATAAACCCCAAAACTTGGAAATCACGCATTATGAAGTTATAAAGAATGGCCAAATTAAAAATTTCTAATCTCTTTAAAAAGATAAAAAATTTTTCAGCTCAGATCAGGTTTTTTTAATTGCTTTGGAATAATTACTAATATTCACTTTAAATTTAAGGCTTAGGCTGAGAAAGGTGTTGGACAATTAAAAGTCTGAAGTTATATTAAGAGTGATTCAGGTTTTGATTAAATAAAATCAGCTAAAAGACCCAGGCTGATTCTTGATGGAACCCTCTAAATCAGGGGAATATTTTTAATAATTATAAAACTCAACCAAAAAGCTTGAGTTTGGGTGGCAGGGATATTCCAAATCATTGGCGGAATCAAGGGAGCCATTTAGAGGTCCCTCCCTGCCATACAACTACTCTTATTCATGCTACACTGCAAAGACTGACCCTTTTATAGGGTTGGAGAGGGTCCAATAAGGTGAAAATATTTTCCCACCTTCTGATTGGACTAAATATATAGAGTTTTTTTCTTCATGGGTACATTTTCCTTGTTGTCACTTTCCCATATGCCCTTGCATTGGAGCAAGGCGAGTCTCACCTGATTTAATAGGTCAAATACCAATATTCCCAAATTTTGACATTACTAAGCAATCTGAACTTTGAGCCTCAACGTTTTAAATTTTAAATTTTAAATTTATTGTGGGGAAGGCCAACCATGGGACGGACACTTCCAAATATGACTCAGATGAGACAAAACTCAGTACCAGGTGAGGCACCCCAGAGAAGAGATGCTATCTCTTGTTGCCAGCGGGAACGCCACTTATGGGAAGGGGAGGGAACGTGTGTAGGGGGCGTAGCCACTATTGAGCACGTGTGGAGGAAGGGGTCTGATTTGATGAACCAGACTGGGAACCAGGAGGAGACCAGCTGCCGGTGACGTGGTGGGAGATATCTAAACATCCACGCTTGAAAGTGATCCACCAAATGAGACCGGAATCTGTGGACAGCTTCAGGGAGGGAGGGGATGGATCCGGCGATGGCATCCAAGACAATCGTGTGGATAGTCCACATGGCGATTGCAACCACCAGAGCACGAAGGGAGGGTGGGAGGGGGAGGCCATTGATGAAGCAAACATATCTCTTGACAGACTGAAGGGATGTGTTTGATCCTGGCCTAGCAGACGTTGGACTTCGCGCCATATTACTTTAGAGTTGGGGCACTTCTCCAGGCGGTGAAACAGCGTTCCATACTGGCCACACATGACACAGGATGAGTGTAAAGCATTAGAGCGCTCGGCTGTACAATACACCAGCCTCAGGCAGCGCCACACATGGGAGCGGACTTGAGGCTGCAACAGAGGATGGTGTGCATATTTCCAGATAGTCTTTTGGGTCTCAGTGGAATAAGGGATGTCCATCATGTCCAGGTAGTCCACCCTGGATAGGACTTGGGGTCGAATGGGGATCACGCCATCATGGATGGGTAGCCCCTGTACCTCTTGTGTGAACTGAGGAGAGGGGCGGCCTCTTTGGATTGTATGTCCACTAATACGAATTCTCCACTCTGCGCTTCACATGGAGAGTAGGATTCGTTTGTAGTGGGTTTTGGTCCCGTGAGGACCTGTGGCTGATGTGTGTGATGCGAGGTATTTCATCAGGGAGTGGGGGTTTGATGGATTGTTGAGGCCCAAGGCTCGGGAGAAGTTGGAGCGGGCCGCGCGGGACCAGTGTTGGGATGGGAGTGTAGGAGCAGTGACGGCCGCAATCCAGGTGCCTAGGATCTTGGCGGCATGGGCTTTGAAGTCAAGTAGGCCCATGCCACCATGATGATGAGGGCCAAACATGACCTCTAGCCGTACTGGTGGAGGGCGGCCTGACCAAAGCCAACCTTGTAGCAAAGCATACAGGGATTTGAAGAAGCTTGGGGAGAAAGGGATGGCGTGGGCTCCAAACCAGACTTTGGATAGGAGCATAGAGTTGGCAAGAACAACCCTGCCAGTGAGGGTAGTAGGGTGGGCTCTGAGAGAGGCGATTCGCTTCGTCACGTTGTCCAGTATATGGCCCTCCATTACTGCTGACGCGTATCCTCCTGCCTCCAACCACACGCCCAGATGGCGTACCGGTCCTATGGTAGGTCGCGGCACAAAGGGGAGCACCAGTGGAGCGGTGTGTTTTGAGTTAGTAAGGCGTGGACTTGGGCGAGCAGCTGGTCTGGGTTGGGAACTACTTGTTGGGGCCCAGCAGTTCTGAAACTGACCAAGGAGGATGATTTCAGTTTTGGAGGCGTTCAGTGCCGCGTTGCTTACCCGGGAATATTCCTGGATGAGGGCTTCAAGCGCGCGTGCATCTTTATTATTAGACACCCCCACCACGCAATCATCTGCAAATGCCATCATCTTGACTGGGGTTTGGCCTGGCACATGGACCCCAGTGAGTTGGGCATTCACATTTCGCAGTAGTGGGTCAAGGCTGAAGTTGTATAAGAGTGGGCTCAGGGGGTCCCCTTGTCGCAGGCCCCTTTGAGGATGGACTACTTCCGTTAGGAAACCTGGGCCGCGCACAGCCATTGTTGCAGATTCCGTGAGCAGCATCACCCAGTTAATGAAGCGGGAGGTAGGCAAAATTGTTGGAGGCAGGCCCTAAGGTATTCCCAGTTTACTCTATCATAGGCCTTTTGTTGGTCCAAGAATACAAGTGCCCCAGAGGCTGTGGACTGACACACATTAGCCACAGAGTGCATGTTATCCCAAATCGACCTTCTGGGGATGAAACCGAATTGTTCTGGAGAGTTTGAGCCTCAACGTTTAAATACTAGCATCAACTTACTAAGAAGATTCACTTCTTGACCCTCTGACCACAACTAAAAAACCTAATAAATCAATGCTTATCTTAGTTGAGGTTTATTATTTTTAAAAAATAAGTGGTCAACCCCCATAATTTTTATTCTGCAATTGAGAGACAACTTCTCCTGCTATTAATTGTTGGATTTATGTAAAAAACACACCTGCAAGCTTAAACAAAACCCTAAAATCAAACAAGAGTCTTTGGTTTTATCAGATAAACAGTCAAAATTTAAGCACTGGGCAAAAGTTTTCTCTTATATTCCTCACCTTCTGATATGGCTTTCTAGGCTGTTAGTTGAGGTGCCATATTGGGTTTTTTAATCCCTATAATCCCTTTTTTAGCTCATTTGCAAATAAAGATTCATGGCGGCTCCCCTTTTGGGTTGGGCACCACTAGTGCTAAAAAATTAGTTAAAATTTAAATAAAGTTTAGGGATTATTTGCTTAAATCTCCCCATACTTTATTGTTTATTTTCAAAAAATAATACCCTGGTTGGAATCATCGTGATGATTGGAGTCCTTTTACCACTCTGGACTAACTCCCAAGTTAGGCATAAACTCATCTCACATGCCGCAGCCTATTTCTCCAAACTGCTACATAATATTTTGCAACATTTTACCGCAGTTCTTATGCTACCTTCCTCCGCTCTCAGGGACTCATATCCCTGATATTTATCATCAATGTCAGAAATTTAACAGATATATTCTCCCCAATAATATCAGAATTAGGGGTGTCAGTTAGTTGGGCGTGATTGCCAGCTAATTGCCTAGTATGATATTATTTAATGTTATAAAAAATAATTGTTTAGGTTTGACAGATTCTTAGTTTGGTGCCAACTCCAAAACCGTGGGTGATTTTATGAACTTTTGGTGGAAGGATGATGTATTCATATCAACCATCTGACTATGATTTTGCTGACTTGAATCCAGGTTTGGCGGAATCTTATACCTGTGATAACTGCCTAAAAAAGATTGTGGGTTTTTCTGGCGGAAAGCCAAAGTATCATTATCAATTTATATAGTTTTGAATTTGCTGCCTAATTTGAAGTACTGGCGATTTATGCCAAGGATGCTCATAAGTATATATATAATAGAAATTTATATAAGACTGAACTGGCGACTCATGCTGATGATGATTCAACATAATATTTGGTGAACAGGATGAGTTGATTGGAAGGAATTGCTACCACAAATGACTGCAATAGGTTGAAGTTCTGGCTTGGATGGCCAAGGGGTTTTAAATGGTGCAGTAACCTATGTATAAATAATTATTCTTACCTCCAAATAAAGATCTCCCTTTTGCTTATCTTATTTTTGTTGTTAGTAGTTAGCCTGCTAAATTAGGAAAAGATGGGATTTTAGACCACCAAAGTAGGCTGTCACAGCTAGTGACATATTTCCTGGAATTAACTGCCCCTCTAAAGCCAAGTCCAATAAGCCCTTGGGCAGAGACCAGAACCCCTAAGGGTCACCAATGACCTATCTAAGATTTTTATATTTAACTGAGGCAAGCTGACCAGGGGATAGACATTACCAAAAGAAAGAAAGAAATGACATGAAACCTGAACAGGGTCAACTCCATCAAAGAAAGTTTTTCCACCTCTAGATCAGGACTCAAATTTTTCTGGTTACGTCATGGGTAAGGTTTTCGTGTTATTAGACCTACTAACCGCCAATAGCTTCCTTTGGCTGGCACCCCAATCAATGTGTGAAGGGTGGGAATCAAACCCGCAACCTTCAGGTTAGTAGCCATATACCCTTACTGACTCGCCTTCCACCCCCTGACCTATCTAAGATCATTGACAAAAAAGCGGTTTTGACTTGCCAGCCAGGGCTGAGGAAAACGGCTCATTTGAATCAAAAGCCCAGGTGGGAATCGAACTCAAGACCCAGAAAATTACAATATATAAGGTTACAAAATCTGGCTAAATTTGAAAAATTTTGATTTTGTTAAAAAATGACAATTTTGTAGCTCATATCAGATTCCAATAACCACTAGAATCTTCGTGAAGCAACCCCCTATAAATTAAGTCCTAAGATGAGAAAGGCTTTGCTTCCTCAGATACTCTCATTACCTTATTAAAGTCTAGGAATTTTGGACAATTTTCTGTATATTTTTTGGTTTTTTGAACAAAAATATATACTCTCTAACAATCTGTGATGGCTGGAGTTCGTTTTACACTCTGGTTTGCACCCCCTGTTGTACGTGAGCCCTCCACACGCTCTGCCACTTATTCCGCCAGCTCCGCCTCCTCATATTTCTCTGGACTTAGCCTTGGATTTTATGCCGCCCTTCCCAGCTCCCAGGGCCTCTTATCCCTGATGGTTGTGGCCAGTTTGGTGTGCATTTTGCTTCAAAAATTCATATGGAAACATAATACTGATCATTTAGGACATCTCTTCATTTTGTTGGGCCACTTGGCCTTGTTGTGTCACCTTTGGCCTGTGTCTTTCCCTCCAGCGACCTCCTGCGCTCCAGTTTCCCTGACATAGGCGCTGGGTGACACGCCTGAAGTGGCTGACGCTGCCAGCTCCACACCTCCTCCCTATGAGAAACCAGCAGGAACCTGGCCAACTGGCCACCAATGATGATGTGCTGACTTGCTGTCAGCCCTGCAGTGTGCAGCGCTGGAGTGCCATAGCTGCCTAGGATGGGGGATGGACTCTCCAGAGTATGCCCAGATAGGTTGGCAAAGGTTCAAGAGGGTGGGGCATCGTAGGATTGCCTTGGCTGCTCAGGTTGGGAGCAGGACTCACCAGGACACACCAAGGACCCTGGGGCTAAGGCGAAGTCATTGATCTGCTAGGTTGGTGGGCTAGACGTGGATCTATAGGGGG
>JAKSZP010015430.1:0-16913 GCA_022478985.1 Massospora cicadina | reverse complement strand
TTCATTATCCCAAAACCATGCATATCACAATAGGCAACCCTTTTGCCTATTCAGTATTCTGATAAAACTGGTCAGTTCTTATCACCCATCATTTTTGCTTAAATCCTTTCCTTCAAAGTTTTATCAAATGCTTGCAATTATATTTTGATCAGGATATTTGTCAATTGGTTCAGGTACTGCTTGGCACTCATCCTCAATGTTGGCTCCACCATCAAATAAAATTGGGAAGCAATGTGGCCTTCCTCCCATATAGCAACTCAAATGGCGTTTTTCCTGTCACTATATGATGACTGATATTGTAGACAAACATCATCAAACTCAGGCACATTCCCCACATGGAAGTTCTTCCTGCGACCAGCTTCCTCAGCGTCATGGACAGCGTCCCATTGACTCATTCTACCAATCCATTTTTCTCTGGCTGGTAAGGTACAGACACAGTTCTTTGGATCCCCATTATTTCATTTAATCATGGGATCACATGAGATGTGAAATTTGTCTCATTGTCACTTAGCAGGACCTGCAGACATCAATGTCAGTATACTACTTGATCTAGGATGAACTTCTCAGTACTGGTAGCATCTACTTTTTCCAGGGCCTTCATCTTGACCCATCTTGTCAGATGATCGATCACCACTATTATGTACTTGACTCCCCCTTTGCTCACCATCAGAGGTCCTATCACATCAATGGAAACCATATGCCAAGCAAATCCAGTGTTGACCACTCAGTATCCTGCCATATTCTTATGTAGCTTGTGCAACTGGCACTCCACACAGCAAGCCAGATAGTCCATGACATCATAGTTGATGGGCTCCCAGTAGTAGTACTGGTGAATATAGTCAGTCATTTTTTAGGCCTCCATGCCTGACAACTTTATGAGTGGCTTGAACAATAGCTGCTCGTTCTGATAGCTTTGGGAATAGTAATCGCTTCCCATTGATCTTGAAAACTTGTTCATCCATGGTCTTGGTGTTTTCCATCACTTTTCAAAGCGCACCTTGGATTTCTTGGGGCTCATTCCTGATTTCCCCATCGATCATTCTCTGGAATAGCTCATCCTCCTGCTGGTATACCATCTGGACCATTGGTAACTGTGATAAGTTATCCGCATTCTGATGAGAAGCCCAGCTCAGTGAACTATCTAATAATTGTAAGCCTGTAACTTCAGTGCCCATTAGGCCATTCATCCTTCTAGTTCTTGTTTATTGAGCAGCCAACGCAACAAGGAGTGGTCCGTCACCACTTTGAAGTGTGTTCCATGGATATACACCCAAAACTGTTTACAGGTGTAAATGACTTAAAGATATTCACGCTCAGTTACAGTGTAATTCCTCTCAGCAGCTGAGAGTGTCCGGCTCACATATGCCACCAGATTTTGTCCCCAGTTTATCTACTTGGCTCAATATGGAGCTTATTGCTGTCAACAAAGCATTGGTTTGTATTATAAATTCTCAATCAAAATTTGGATATTTCAAATTGAAGAATATATTAAGTACTAGTGTAACTCATAAAAAAGATTTCTGGGCTTCATTATTTTAAATAAATTCTTTATTTGGATCCTTCAACAAATAGAAGAGGGGCTTAGTGATTCTTGCAAAATCCTGAATAAATCTTCTATAGTATCTGACCATTCCAAGGAACACTTTTATACCTTGGACACTCTTCAGCACAGCCATTTGCTATATATATTTGATCTTTTGGGTTTGCAGCTGCAGTCCACTAGAGTTGATCACAAATACCAGATATTCCAACTCTTTCTTAAATAAGTGACACTTCATCATCTTAATCTTCAGTTTGGCCATGGACAGTCTCTTGAACACTTCCTCCAAGTGGTGTAAATGGTCAATAAACTTTTACTGAACACATTGATATTATTCAAGTACATCTGGACGCATGACAACTTTAAGTCATTTAATATTGCATCTATGGCCCCTGTGGAACGTTGCAGGCACATTGCACATTCCCTGGTGCATCCTCATCAGTTGATAAAGTCCCTTCATGGTGATAATCGCGCTTTTTTCTTGGTCTTCTCATGGTTAATCAAACTGCAAATATCCCAATAACAGATCTGTCACAGAGAAATACTTCACTTCACCCAATCAATATAGCGCATCGTCAATTCTTGGTAATGGGCACAAATCCTTCTTTGTAATCTTGTTCAGCTTCTGATAATTGATCACCACCCAATTAGAGCCATCCTTCTTCTTCACAATAAGAATTGGACTTGCCCAGGGACTTGACAATGGAACTAGAAGCCCATGTTTCACTAGTTTTCTGATTTTTTTTCCTCCACTACTGCTTCAGCCACCTTTGACTGTCAAATTGGTCTCATCCTGATCAGAAAATTTTTCTCCAGTATTGACCCTGTGGATCGCATTTCTTGTGCATAACAAATCATGGTCATCCTGTGCAAATACTTCCTGATACTTGTTGAACAATTTGAGCACCTCCTCCTGCTGTACTTCTGTCTTGTGATGGTTGAGGTCTATCCTCAGCATCACATTGCCCTGATCTTTGGTAAGACAGGGCAGGCTGTGTCTTTATGTATGGACGAGGAGGGGGCGTTGGTTCTGGCAAGGACGCCTAAGGGGCCGGAGCTTGGAGTAGGCCAAGGAGCAAGATGGGCGTCCAAGTCAGAACAAAACGGAAAACGAGAAAAATGGGTAGTTTCGAGATTTGATTTGGATTCAAATCAAGAATGGAACAAAACGGGTGCTTGGGAGTTTCGCGGTTTGATTGGGATTCGAAATGGAACTGGCGTGGAACTGTTGAGGATTGGAACTGGCATGAGATTATTCAGTAAAGATTCTGCGATCCTGCTGTAAGGTTTACACCAAACATTATTCAAGTTGGCACCATAAGCTTATGTTATATTTTATTTTAGCTTTTAGCCTGTGTATATAGGAAGGAACTGGGAGCTGGAGGCTCCTCAGTTCTGTTTTCTATCAACTTGGCTAAATATTAAATAAAGAACTTAAAATTCATATATTTGTAATTTGAGTTTATTTTAAGATATTGCCTAACTGCAGCCATGTTTGGCTTAAATCAACAAGAATTGGACTTTGAGAGTGAGCTTGGGAGGGCTATTGCCTCCCTCTATACCTTGTCTTGGAGTCAAGGCATGTTGCTGGGGTTAAGTATACTTGCAACTGTCTTCCAGGGGGTGCTTGTCCAATCTTGTAGCGCGCGCACCAGGAGAGTAGTATCAGGAGTCATGTCAGCCTTATGGTCTTTAACATGGATCCTGTTGCCTAACTCATTTGTGGCTCATTGGAAGGAGCCAGTGCGTTACATTAAACAGAACTCATTTACTTTCCTGTCGTTGTGGTGGCAAGCAAAAAGAGGTGCCAGAGGAAGTTGTGTTTCCAAAGTGGTATAACCATACTGCAACACTCTTGATGGTGATATTCTCCACCGCCTTTTTGCTTCATGAATTATACCAGGTTTTGGAGTGTGTGTCCCGGGATGGTGGGAAAGTGGTAGGGCCTGGGAAGGACAAAGGAAGAATTCCCACAGTTTTAAAATTGGAAGACTTGGAACTGATCCACCAGACGTTTAGCTGGGTTCAGTTTCAAGGACGTTTGACAAAAGCAGCGGGTGGAGAGGATTCGTTTGCCTTGCAGCTAAGTCAGGTTCTGTTATCACTTCCAGTAAAGCAGTCAAACTGGGTGCAAGAACTTTTAGAAGAGCAGTCAGGGTTACCCGTATTGGTGGAGGAATGTCTGGATTAGATTGACCGTGCAGCATGTCCAGATGAGGCGCAGGATTCGGCCTGGGCGGCGTTACTGCAGTGTGGTCAAGGGAAGAAGTCAGTGGAGGAGTATGGCCAGATGTTCCGCGCATTGGCAAGAGCAGCAAAGGCACCTGAGTCTCAGTTTCCACGCATGTTTCGCCAAAACTTGCAAGCTGATTTATTATTGGCAATGGCGGCGGTGAAACCCGCAGCGACGTTGGAGGAGGAGGTAGGTTTAGCCTTGCAGGTAGAGCGACAGTTGAGTTTGGTACGGGCCCATCAGGAATTTGTGTGACCCCCAGGGGGATTCCGAGGACAGAGTGGTGGAAGAAGGGCAGGTTCGGAGCCCATACATGATTCTAAGGGGTTTAGCTATGTGGAGGAAGGAAAGAAGAGTCAAGGAAATCTTGAGGGTATGGTTGAGGTGCGGGAGACAGGGATTCCCATTGAGATTACCGCTCAGGATCCTGAGGCTCAGAATAAGAAGGCTCCTTATAATTTTCGCAAGAAGCCAGTGAATCTGGTGCTTTAAAATAAACCGCTTACTTCATCTTATCCTTATCTGATTTTGCCCATCAATGTGCTTGTGGGGGATGAAGGAAGGGATTGCGGTGAAGTTCTAGCTTTGATTGACACCGGAGCTGGGGAAAATTATGTTGAGGAGAAGTGGGCAAGGGGCCATGGATTGTCATTACAGAAGGATGGATGGGTGACGTTGGCAGACGCCTCCAAAAAAACGGCGGTATGGCGAGTGCAGGCCAAGGTCCTGTTGAGGCAAGGCCTGGAGGTATTCATGGAGGAGTTTCATGACGTAGCTCACCTGCCACATTCGGTGGTGCTGAGGATGAGATGGTGGCACCATTTCTGCCCACAGTTTGATATGAAGAGAGAGAGGGTTCTGTTGTCGCCTAGAGGTCAGGGGACGTGTGAATGGACATTTCAGTCCCAAGGTTCGTTGGTGAAGCACATGGGTGGAATCACCTCAAGTGTGCCAGGGGAAGGATTGCTGAGGGAGTATCAGGATTTTGCGGAGGTGTTTGAGCCTAAAGGTGATGCGCCTTTTTCGCCTACAGGGGATTTTGCATTTGGATTCCGGTTCAAGGAAGGCTCTGAGTTACCAAAGGGCTGTCCAGTCTATCCGTTGAATTACGAGCCTGAGAGGCATTGGAGGATTATGTCCATAAGATGCTGGATATGGGTTTGATTGTGCCTTCCAAGTCGCCGGTGGTTTCGCCAGTCCTGTTGGTTCCCAAGTCAGGGGGAGTTACGTCCTTGTGTTGATTTCCAATGCCTTAATGAGGTGACGGAATCTGACCCCTATCCAATGCCACTCATGGAGAACATTCTGCCCATGATCTACGGGTGTGGGGTGTTCACCAAATTGGATTTGGTGGACGCTTTCAATCAAATTCCTGTTCGCCCTGAGCACTAGCGGTATATGGCATTCAAATGTCATCTGGGAAACTTTGAGTACAGGGTTATGCCATTTGGGCTACGCAATGCCCCTGCAGTTTTCCAGCGCATGATTGATCATGTATTGGGAGACTTAGTGGGTAGGTGTTGTGTTGCTTATATGGATGAAATCCTGGTGTTTTCCAGATCGGCACAGGACCATGTAAGGGATGTGAGAAGTGTGTTGGAGGTGATTAGAACGCGGGCTTGAAGTTGAAGCCATCCAAGTGCGAGTTCAATAAGGAATCAGTGTCCTTTCTAGGGAACGTGGTCCTCCAAGAAGGGATAGTGATCAGTCCTGATAAGTTGCGGGCGGTGCGGGAATGGAAGGCTCCTGGGAATAGGACTGAAGTGCGAAGTTTTTTGGGGGTGGTGAATTTCGTGCGGAGGTTTTCTAGGGATCTGGCCCAATGGGCTGTGCCATTGACAAGACTGACGGGAAACATGCCGTTTGTTTGGCGAAAGGCTGAGGAGAGGGCATTTCAGCAAGTGAAGACGAGTCTGCTGACAGCCCCAGTTCTGGCACACCCTGACCCAAACAGACCATTTGTGGTGGAGACTGACGCGTCAAATTTTGCACTTGGAGCCATGTTGTTGCAGGAGAGTAAGGATGGGGTTGAACATCCTGTCTGTTACTTCAGTTGGAAGATGGCACCAGCTGAAACCAACTATCCAGTTTTTCGACAAGGAACTTTTGGCAATAGTTGCAGCTTTAGGGGAGTGGCAACACCACCTATTGTATGCCAGGCACCCGGTTGTCATCCAAACGGACCATCAAGCCTTAGAATACTATAAGTCCCCATGCCTGATGAACCAGAGGCAGGCCTGGTGGCACTTAGAGTTGGTTCAATATGACCTGCGGATTGAATACAAGCCAGGAAAACAAAATATCTTGCCAGATTTATTGAGCCGTGATTCTGGACTGGTGTTTTCCAATGAGGAGTTGAGGAAGTTCAATACAGCCACGATGTTGCCACAGAACCTGTTTGCAACGATCCAGGGCTGGAGAGAAGGAATGGCAGGAATAATCTGGACTGCACAGCAAAGATGCGAGCTGGGCCAACGGATAAGAGAAGAGACAGGAGAAGGTGAGGCAAGCAGGGGGCATGCGGGATTCTCAGTTTGGGGTGGTATCATATGCCATGAGGGAAGGATTTGGGTCCCTGTGAAGAGTCTGCAACAGGAGGTAATGGCAGCTAATCACGACCATCCTCTGGCAGGTCATCCCGGTCAAGAGAAGACATTAGATCTTGTTCACCGTCACTATTCGTGGAGAGGTGTGGGTGCAGCAGTGCGGAAGTATGTTTCGCGTTGTGTGGTTTGCGCCAGGGCAAAGGCCCAACGGGTGGCACCGGGGGGGGAAATTGAAGCCGCTTCAAATTCCTTCTAGGCCATGGTCCTCAGTGAATGTGGACTTCATCACAGGACTGCCCAAGTCACAGGGGATGGATGCCTTGATGGTGGTGGTGGATCGCCTGACTAAATATGCAGAGTTTTTCCTTGTTGGTCAACCATTTCTGCAAAGGTGGCAGGAAAGATTTTTGTAAATGAGGTTTTCTCCAGACATGGGGTGCCTGAAGAGATTGTGTCAGATCGTGGTCCGCAATTTACATCAAAATTTTGGCTCCACATGTTGGGAAATCTAAAGATCAAGGCTTGCCATTCGTCAGCATACCATCCTCAATCAGATGGCCAAACTGAGAGAGTAAATCAGATATTGGAGTACATTGATGGATCCCCCCTTGGGTTGGGACCATCTAGTACTAAAAATCAGATATTGGAGCAATATTTGAGGTGCTATGTCTCAGGGCGGCAGGATGACTGGGTATATTGGGTGAAGCTGGCTCAATTTGCTTTATAACAATCATAAGCATTCTTCCATGGGTATGACCCCATTTTTTGCAAATCATGGCCAACACCCAGAGGGTATGGGGCCCAAGGAGCAAGGTCAGAATCCAGCAGCAGATGAGCTGTCACGAGATACCCGGGTCACCCTGGAGCTCCTGAAGAAGAATTTGGTGGTGGCGGTCGCAGCTCAGAAGAGGAAGGCGGACCAGCATAGATCTGAAGGTAGAGCTTTTAAGAGAGGTGATTGGGTCTTGGTTAATGCTCAGAACTATGCCTTGCCTGTAAGGAGCCAGAAATTGGGGCCAGTGGCGTTGGGCCCATATCAGGTAGTGAGGGCGGTGAATGAGGTGGCATTTGAGCTGAAGCTCCCAGAAGGGTCAAGAGCCCATCCGGTGTTGCATGTATCGCAGCTCAAGCATATTTTTTGGACAGCCACCTGAAAGGGTTTCTCCTTTATTTCCAACTGGAGGAGGAGCCAAAGAGTATGAAGTTGAGGAGATTCTCAACACCAAAGTGGTGTGAGGACGTCATTCATTCTTGGTACGTTGGGTGGGTCATCCTATTGAGGAGTACACATGGCAGTCAGCTAGGGATTGTGCCCGTTGTCCTGAGAAAATCCAAGAGTTCTTCCTGTCGCGCGCGCAGGGGTGATGTGACGGTTGAGGTCTATCCTCAGCATCACATTGCCCTGATCTTTGCAAGACAGGGCAGGCTGTGTCTGTATGTATGGAGGAGGAGGGGGTGTTGGTTCTGGCAAGGACGCCTAAGGGGCCGGAGCTTGGAGTAGGCCAAGGAGCAAGATGGGCGTCCAAGTCAGAACAAAACGGAAAATGAGAAAAATGGGTAGTTTCGAGATTTGATTTGGATTCGAATTGAGAATGGAATGAAATGGGTGCTTGGGAGTTTCGCGGTTTGATTAGGATTCGAAATGGAACTGGCGTGGAACTGTTGAGGATTGGAACTGGCATGAGATTATTCAGTAAAGATTCTGCGATCCTGCTGTAAGGTTTACACCAAACATTATTCAAGTTGGCACCATAAGCTTATGTTATATTTTATTTTAGCTTTTAGCCTGTGTATATAGGGAAGGAACTGGGAGCTGGAGGCTCCTCAGTTCTGTTTTCTATCAACTTGGCTAAATATTAAATAAAGAACTTAAAATTCATATATTTGTAATTTGAGTTTATTTTAAGATATTGCCTAACTGCAGCCATGTTTGGCTTAAATCAACAAGAATTGGACTTTGAGAGTGAGCTTGGGAGGGCTATTGCCTCCCTCTATACCTTGTCTTGGAGTCAAGGCATGTTGCTGGGGTTAAGTATACTTGCAACTGTCTTCCAGGGGGTGCTTGTCCAATCTTGTAGCGCGCGCACCAGGAGAGTAGTATCAGGAGTCATGTCAGCCTTATGGTCTTTAACATGGATCCTGTTGCCTAACTCATTTGTGGCTCGTTGGAAGGAGACAGTGCGTTACATGTCTGCTCAGCGAGTTGCTCTCAATCAACAATAGATTGATACTCTTGGTTACCTGGCCAGTGATCCCATTTCATTGAGAGTCCTTAAATTGTAAAATTTCCTCAGGTTAACCATAAGGATTAGGTGACCAAATGTGACAATCTGATTCTTATCAATCTTCATCATTTTTTACTTAATTTCCTCAGGAGAACTTAAATTTCTCCATAGCTTGGCATAATTACTCCAGGGCCCACCCAAGACTCTACGCTGGACTTATTCCAGGGGCTTCTGAAATCCCCATACAGCAGCTCCAGTATCTCTAATGTCAGCTCTATGTTGACTATTATTTGTGATCCCAGAGGTATGGTTCTCACATTCTTGATCCTCACCGGAACTCCCCAATTTTCTAGGACTTCCATTGTCATCTCTTGTTGCTAAAGCCAACTAATTGATTTAAAATTTGGACAATGTTATCATTGTATATCAGGCTGATGAAGTTGTTTCTTTTACTCAGTGGAGCTTCCCCATCCTTCTGATAGATCCTATGGTAACGTCTGACTCAATATGGTCAACGTATTATCCTCAAAGTTACATTTAACTCCATACTTTTGTAGAAATTCCATCCCAATCAGAACATCATAGTTCTGGTTGGCCAAATCTATTGCTGGAGCATATACCACCAAGGATCGGAATCAAAGTGGTAGAGCGCTATATTCTCTACATGAGATGGTGGTATTCAGCCCAGCTGTCCCATACTCTTTCTTGTGTTCCAAGTCGGGTGAGATCTTAATCCTCTTCACCAAATTGGCCAAGACTTTATTAATGGGTGCTCCACTGTTAACAATCACAATCACCCATACTCAATTCAATAGTATATCTATATACATACACTAAAAGTATTGTATAATAGTATTTACTGAGTGTATAGTAACGTTATAAGCCAAATCAAGGGTGTGAATTATTTGCGCCAATAAATCAGAGAATGATTCTTTGATTGCGCTAAGGAGGATTAACAGGTTTGCCTCATCTAATCAAACTTCAGTCAACTCTTTGGGATTATCTGAAGCTCAAATCTTGTCTGAAGTTGTTGGGCATACAGCTTAGCAACTTCTTTAATTATCTCAGGGTTGATCCCCTTCACCCCATATCTTGTTACCGCATTCACATCCAAATTGACTACTTGATACAGCTGATCCTGCACGTTTTAATCCACTAACAGATCAATGATGTCAATTTTATTATGAATAATATTGAGAGGAACAGGTTTTTCTGCATCTCTAGACTGTTCCCCATTTAGGCTGTGGGCCCTTTTCCTGACCCCTTGCGGATGCAGACTCTTTCACTTGGACCACGTTAATTTGATCTTTGGGTTTCTTGCAATGCACAGCAAAATTTCCTCTTCCTCCGCACTAGTAACATACATTCTTTTCATTATTGATCCGTTTAGAGTCTTTGTGCTTATTTCCTGACATGGTTCATTTTTTCATCTCCTTAGCACCCTCGCTCCTCTTTGTGGGATTTTAATTTTGTACTGGATTCTATTTGAAACTTCTATCTGGGGCATCAAAGGTAGCTCCCAAGATTTTCAAATTGTCTACCATCTGAGAGGTGGCAGTCTCTGTCATGAACATGGAAGACATCATTTAATGCAAATTTTGGTAGGGCCAAAGGGCTGCTTGCAGTGCGATCTGGGCATTGAAATCATCCAGCACTTTCACTCCAACCAAAATTTGTGATTCCTGGTAGAAAAAATTGGCAAAATTTGATAACAATTCATCTTTATTGAATTGAATGCCCATAAATCTTTGCTTTCAACTTGACATGCGCGTGGGGCTTCCAAATTTCTTCATAATGGCTGCCTTGGCCTCTGCATATGACCAGCTGTCCCCCTCTAGATGGGGCAACACTAGGTTTTGACAATCGGTATCTAGGCAATTCATCACTGATAATGCCTTTTGATGATTGCTATATCCGTACATTGTCATATTAAATAGCTGGGAAAATGCAGGGGCATTATCCTGATGGAAAGTAGGCAATTTAAGTGTCACTTTGAATTCCTCCAAGGTTTCTCTAACCATCTCTCTTGGCTTGGCTACTCATCTCACTTGGGGAGTGTTGAGATTTTTGCCCACATTCCCAGCCTGTAGATTACCTGATATCGCTAGGGAAAATTCCCTAAGGTGAAGTGAATCAGAAATTGTTTGGCCCAAGTATTGGAGGAACTACATCTGGGGGATTTCGGGATATTCTCCTGGTTGTATCCATTGAAAATTTTATTCATACAAATACTTAAGATCTCGTTGGGCGGAGTTGCTGACAAAATAGGGGCATCTGATAGTGATTAACTATTGGGTGTACTGATTGGGATCGGTCAGGTTTCATTACCAACTGATTGGGAATGGATAGCAAGTTGTGAGGCGAGTGATGCTGCCTATAACTAGTGAATCAATCAGTTGGTGAGTGACCTGCCATAATGGGTAATAAGTCCCATTACCTAAGCAGGTCACTAGCCAAATATGAGTGGTTTGCTTGGATTGAGAGGAAAACGTTAGGGACACATTTTCTGACTCTTTCCAGATAAGGTCTCAAGGATGTCCAATGACAGAATCCTAGCCAGGATGGGGAAGACCATTGCTGCTGAGACAAGGATGGGTGATTCAATGGCAACAGCTGCCATTTCATCGAAGAGGTGTTAACTGAGGGTTAGACAGCTAAATTCCCCACTATATAATTCCCTAGGATTTACTATTATAAAAAAACATTATCTACAAAACCAGATTTTAGATAACCAGTACTTTACAGTAATATTATCAATTTGGTGTATAGTTAGACTATCAGCTTCTAGTGTGTTATTATACCTTAAGGATATTATTGCAGAGGGCAATAATTGGAAGACTCTCAGAGAGAAGAGTAAAGATCTGAGCGGGGAACTAAAGATGAAGGAACCACAATCAGGGATAGCTGCTGACTGTGTGTTGGGCTGAGAGAGACTTTCACTGGGGTATCTTAGCGAAGATTGGGTGGACAAGAGTATAGGGAACAAACCCTATGAGTACAACTTCAAGAGTATTTAATTGGAAATACTGGCCGAGCGTTGGGCCAAAATATAGTTCAATCTCAACTATGGATAATAGTCTCCATACTATTATTGATTAATACATGCTACACAACATGACAAAGTTCATGAGGGAGTTGAACCTGTGCAGTAAAAAGGTTACTGAGTTGATGGCTGATAATCAACCATAAGTAAATTTTTACAATTTGGTGCTCACTACAGGGTATTTGAGTAAAGAATCTATAAGAATGTCATACAAAGACAAGCTATGCAAACTGTGGACCGAGTTAGCCACTGTAAACCAGAATGCCTTAAACTCAGTGGACCATCAGGAGTTTGTGGCCTTGGAAGAATGAGTCGCTAAGGTGGAGGAAGGAGTAGAGAATGTAGCCAACTTTAGGAACAAGTTACTTGGCAAAGTAAACTCGTTGAAGAAGAAAGAAGGGGACCCTTTTGAGAGGTCCTATACCTGAAAACAGAGCAAGAAGCAGATCGCGTTCATTGGAGAAAATTTGGTGCGGATATTGAGAAATTAATCAAACAAGTGGAGGAACTTAAAGCTCAAAGATGTGCTTGTGAGCCTGATATGGCAAGCAATGCCAAAGAGAGAAGTCCTCACATGATACTTAAGAAGTTGAATACCTCAAGGATTATGCTGCCTGCTTTTATTGCCATTTCAGAGATGACGCCCAAAGTCACTCCGCAAGTTAGCTTGGTAGCTGAACTTAGAGAATCGGCCAGAAATGAAATGAGGGATTTAGGGCAACGTCAAAATTGCCAACGTTCCATCAGGATAACGCCCCAGCATTTTTCCAACTGTTTGACCTGACCATGAATGGCTACAGAGATTGTCAAAAGGTGTTGACAGTCATAAATTGCCTGGACACCGACTGTCAAAACTTAGTGTTACCTCACCTGGAGGGGGACAGCTGGTCATATGCTGAGGCAAAGGCGGCCATCATGAAGGAGTTTGGGAGTCCAACACACATGTCGAAATGCAAGCAAGAATTTATGGGAATCCAGGTCCATAAAGATGAGTCTTTTGCTAGTTTTACGGATCAATTTTACCAGGAGTCACAGATCCTGGCTGGAATGAAAGTATTGGACAACTTTGATGCTAGAATCGCTTTGCAAGTGGCCCTTTGGCCCTATTGCAATTTGCATCATATTATGTCTTCCGTGTTCAGGACAGAAATAACTACCTTGAAAATGGTAGATAACTTGAAGACATTGGGAGTGACATTATATGCCCCAAATAAAAGCTTCAAGTCCAATATGTTATGAAATCTGAATCCCATGAAGGGAAACAAAAGAGCTAAGGAGGCTGCCAATTAAACTGTGCTGGGGAATAAGCCTGAAGAATTCAGACAGTTAAACAAGAAGGAGAAGGTCTGCTATCAGTGTGGTGGGAAAGGACATTTCGCCATACACTGTATAAAGCTGAAGGATCATATTAACGTGGTCCAGGCCAAGGAGACACCAGCCACCAAGGATTTGGGAAAAGGGCCCACTGCTTAGACAAGGAACAGTCTAGAGCAGCGGAGAAACCTGTTCCTCCCAATATCATGAATAAAAAATCGATATTACTGATCTGTTTGTAGATGACAAGCAGAATCAGCTATATCAAGTGGTCAATATGGATGTGAATGCCGTGACTAGAGCTGGGGCAAAGAGAATTGACCCCAAGATAATTCAGGAAGTTGCCCGGCCATATGCTTGACAACTGGAAGACAAGATCTGAACCGCCAAGAATCCTGAAGAGTTATCTGACATTCGTTTAGATGAGGCTAATCTGTCTATCCCCTTAGTGTGATAAAGGAATCATTTCCCAAATTATCAGTGAAAATTATTCAAACTCTAGATTTGGCTAATAACGCCACCATTCACTCAGTAAATACTATATTACAATACTCTGAGTGTACATATAAAGATATACAAATGAATTGAGTGAGGGTGAGGGTGATTATCAACAGCGGAGAGCCCATCAATATTGTCTCGACCAAGCTGGTAAAGAGGATAAAGATCTCACCAGACTTGGAACACAAGAGAGAATATGGGACAGCTGAGCCAAAGACCACCGTTTCCTGTGGAGCGTATAGTGCGCTACCACTATAATTTGGGTTGTTGGTGGTATCTGCGCCAGCCTTAGTTTTAACAAATCAAAACTATGACATTCTGATTGAAACAGAGTTTCTACAGAAATACGGAGTTAAATGTAACTTTGAGGATAATACGTTGACCATCCTGGGTCAGACGTTACCATTGGTATACCAGAAGGATGGTGAACTCCATTGAATTGAAGAAACAACTTTATCAATCTGATATACAATGATGGCATTGTCCTGATTTGATACCAATTAGTTTTTAGGAAGCAACGTGAAATACCGGTGGAAATCCTAGAGAACTGGGGAATTCCACTAAGGATCAAGAATGAGAGTACCATACCAGCCAGATCACAGATAATAGTTGACACAGGGTTGACATTGGATATTCCTGAGCTGTTGTATGGGGAGGTTGAAGCCCCTGAAGAAGTCCAGAGTGGAGCCATGGGTGGCTACTGAGATAATAATGCTGAGCTATGGAGAAATTTGAGTTCTCCTGGCGAATCTGAGTGAAAAACCGATGAAGATCAAGAGGAATCAGATCATCACGTTTATTCATATGATCCCAATGGTCAAATTGAGACGATTTCACAATTTTGGTTCTCTTGACAAAATGGGATTACTGGCTGGGGTAGCCAAAAGTATCAACCTATTGGTTGATTGGGAGCAACTCACTGATCTGCCAGAAGGCCAGCAGGAGGAGGTGCTCAAACTAAAGAGAAATATCGGGAGGTGTTCTCTCAGGATGACCACAATTTGGGATGCGCACAAGACATAATCCACAAGGTCAACACCGGGGAAAATTTACTGAAAAGGATGAGACCAATATAAAGTTTGAAAGCTGCTGAAGCAGTAGTGGAGGATGAAATCAGCAAATTAGTGAAGCATGAGCTTCTAGTTTTGTTGTCAAGTCCCTGGGCAAGTCCGATTCTGATTGTGAAGAAGAAGGATGGAACCAACTGGGTGGTGATTGACTACTGAAGGCTGAACAAAATTACAAAGAAGTATTTGTATCCCCTACTGAGGATTGACAATGCGCTGGATCATTTAGGAGAAGTGAAGTATTTCTCCGTGATGGATCTGATCTCAGGATATTGGCAGATTGATTTGCCAAAGGAAGACCAAGAAAAATGCGTGATTATTACCGCGCAGGGGCTATACCAACTGACGAGGATGCCCCAGGGTCTATGCAGTGCGCCTGCAACGTTTCAGAGGGCCATGGATGCGATACTAAGTGACTTAAAGTTGTCATGCATACTGGTATATTTGGACAATATCAACGTGTTCAGTAGGACGTTTACTGATCACCTCCACCACTTGGAAGAAGTATTTAAGCGACTTTCTGCAGCTAACCTTTAAGATCAAGCCAAGGAAGTGCCACTTCTTCAAGAAAGAGTTAAATACCTGGGGTTTGTAATCAACTCAAGTAAATTGCAGCCGCAAACCCAGAAGATAGCAGCTATAGAGCATATGGCTGTTCCAAAGAGTGTCTGAGACATCCAAGTGCTCCTTGAGATGGTTGGATACTACAGAAGATTTATTTGGGACTTTGCCCAAATTGCCAAGCCATTATTCCATTTATTAAAAAATAAAAAAAAGGATTTTTATGGAATAAAGAGGCCCAGGACTCCTTTGATGAGTTACATCAGTATTTGATAAACTCGCTGATACTGAAATATCCAAATTTTGATCAGGAGTTTATCATTCAAACTGATGCTTCATTGATGGCGATTAGTGCCATACTGAGCCAAGTAGACGAACTTGGGGACGAACATCTGGTGGCATATGTGAGCTGGACACTCTCAGCCTCTAAGAGGAACTACACCGTGAATGAGCGGGAAACCTTGTAATCATTTATGAATGCAAGCAGTTTCAGGTGTACATCCACATAACGCACTTTAAGTTGTGATGGACCACTCTTTGCTGTGTTGGCTGCACAATCTAAGAGAACTGGAAGGACGACTAGCTGATGGGCACTTAATCTTCAGGCTTACAATTTTAAGATAGTCCACAGAGTGGGGGCTTCTCACCAGAACGCAGATGGCTTATTGCGGTTGCCAATGGTCCAGTTGGTATACCCGCAGGCAGATGAGCTATTCAAGAGAATGGTCAAAGGAAAAATTGGGGATATACCTTAAGAAATCCAAGGTGCGCTTTGGAAAGCGATGGAAAACACTGAGACTATGGATGGAAAAGTATTTAAGATGATCAATGGGAAGTGGCTATTATTTCCAAAACTGTCTGAAAGAGCAGCAATAATACAAGCAGCTCACAAGGTTGTTGGCATGGAGGCCTGAGGAAAACAACCAACAATATTTGCCAGTATTATTACCGGGAATCCATCAACTATGATGTCATGGATCATCTGGCTTGTTGCGTGGAGTGCCAGCTGCACAAACCACATAAGAATAAAACTGGATACTGAGTGGTCCGCCCTGTATTTGCCTAGCACATGGTGTCCATCAATTTGATGGGACCGCTGACAATGAGCACAGGGGGAGTCAAGTACATCATAGTTGCCATCGATCATCTGACAAGATGGGTTGGGATGAAGGCCCTAACCAGAATAGATGCTACCAGTACTGCGAGGTTCATCCTGAATCAAGTGGTATACTGGCATGGATGTCTGCAAGTCCTGCTGAGTGACAATGGGACCAACTTCATGTCTCATGTGATCCCAAGGTTAAACAAAATAATGGGGATCCGAGGAGTCATGTCAGTACCAAATTGGCTGGAGACAAACGGACTGGTAGAACGGTTCAATAGTTTGCTAGCCGCGACGCTAAGGAAGCTAGTTGCAGGGAGAACTTCCGCGTGGGGAATGTATTTGAGTTCAGTGAAATTCGCCTAAAATATTAGTCATCATACAGTAATGGGAAAGACGCCGTTTGAATTATTATACAAAAGAAAGGCCATGTTGCCGCCAATTTTATATTTGGTGGTGGAACCTACGTTGGGGATGAGTACTGAGAAATACTTGAACTGACTGACAAGTATCCTGATTGATATGCAATTGCAAGCATTTGATACAACCTTTAAGAAAAGGATATGAGCAAAATTGATGAATGACAAAAACTGACCGGCCTTAGAAGAATATTGAATAGGGGAAAGAGTTGCCTATTGCAATATGCATGGTTTTGGATGAAAAACAAATTAGATGCATTGTGGTTGGGTCCATTTGAAGCAATCACCAAGATGGTGACAAATGCTTACTCCATCAAGGATCTCTTGGATGGAAGAATTGTGAATTAAGTCCATGATAAGTATCT
>JAKSZP010015429.1:0-16957 GCA_022478985.1 Massospora cicadina | reverse complement strand
TAGAGAATCGCTACACACTGGCTGAATTTATAGTTAATGACGAAGTTCTATTTTGCAATGCCCACAGATCGGGACAATTGCAAAAGCTATAATGAATCTGGGTGATTCCATTTGAAGTAAAAGAAAAATGTCAAAGTTCATATACACCATCAAGGATATTAGGACCAGCCATATATACAACCAAGATCATGAAAAATTCCTAAGAAGGTTCATTAAGCGGGCTGATTAAAAAAAGTAAAAAAAGAAATAAAAGAAATAAAAACACAAAAAAATCAGAACCAAAAAAGACAGAAAATACTTATAGTTTTATTTTAATTAATTTTTTAGTTCACACTTGAGGTTGAGGAGAGGATCCAACTTCAGACTCAACGGGCATTCAGGCCATAATACTTCAGACTCATTGGGCGTTTGGGCTAAAGTTACCAGCTAGAAAACCTAACTCCATACTCATTGGGCTTTTGGGCCAATGATAATAGACCAACATAGGCTAATTAGGAATCTTAGGGCTTATGTTTGAGTCAAGAGAGGGAAATGTCAGATTCTGATGGTTGACTCAAAAATAAACCTTTGACAACCATCAGATCAGATCAATTACCCTTTCAACGCTTGAGCTAACACCTATATTCTCACCTTAAAGCCAATTTGCAAACATACAATTCAGGCCAAAAATCCAAATGACAATTCAATCAAGTATTTTATCAGAGAGCTTGGCCTGAATATGCTCACATATTATGGCTGATTTCCTATGCATCAATTCTTGGCAATTGGTCCTGATTATCAGGAACACAATCAACTTACTTGTATTCAAAATCGTTCAGGTCTGACCCAAAGTTAACGTCTTAAAATCCCATGGACCATCAAATGAATGAAAAACGTAATCAATTTTCTGCCCTAGGGCGAAATTCATATTTCAATCCACATAATCAGCATGATAGCACTTTCATGGACTGCCCAAAAGGGAGTACCTAGTGCTATTGAGGGAGAGGCCTGTCGATGTCCCAATTAGTGGTGCATCATTTACTTCAATTTATGCCAAAATTTCACAGAAGGTGTATTTTGTCAGCAGTATGACAAAACTGAAATCCAGAAGATCCTAGGACAATTTTGCATGCTTTTATCTCAATTTTTGTTCCTGAAATCCTTATAATGTTGAGAGTATTTTGATACCAATAAACCTAAGAAAAGGTTTCAGTCATATCATTTCAAGGGCTGAACTGAGGTGGTAAATATCTGTTGAAATTTTGTGCTGGAATGTGGCCAGGAGATGCCCTAAAGGTATAAATACTGGCGCCTGGCCTAATGACCATTATCTAATAAATAGCTTATAATAAAAGTTCTATTTATTTCATCTCTTTTCTGGTTTTCTCACTATATCCATTCTTTGGAGTAAGTGTTGACAAGCTGGACGCGCCTAATCCACAGCTTGTATATCCACTTGCCTCAGAAGAAGTTCCCAAGTATGAAGGGAAAATTACGCCTGAAATCAGCTGGAAGAGTTGATGTAATTATAGTAGTCCTAGTGAGTTTTTGAACGGTCCAATTACTGTAAACTACTGGCACTATTGAAGACCAATTACTGGAACTTTAACCCAAATAGATATGTAAGATAGAAATAAACAAGTGAGAGATCCTCAGATTTTCACGAGCAATTGTGTTCACTGTGTGGTATCACCATAATATGAAGCTTTCTATGATGATATTTTCAGCAAGGTTTTTGCTTCATGAGGTATACTGGGTGCTGGAGTGTGTGTCCCGGAGTGGTGGGGAGGCTTTAGGACCAGTGAAGACTGGATGAAATATTCAATCAATGCTAAATTAAGAGGAGTTGGAGCTGATCATCAGACGTTTGGCCAGGTTCAGTCCCAAGGGCGTTCGACAAAGGCTTCAAGGGGTGAGGATTTATTTACTTTACAGTTGAACCAAGTTTTAATGACCTTGCCAGGAAATCTTTCAAACTGTGTACGTGAACTTTTGGAGGAGCAGGTGGGGTTGCCTGACTCAGAAGAAGTGTGTTTGTACTTGATTGACCAAGCAGCATGTCCAGATGAGACACAAGATTCAGCTTGGTCAGCTTTGCTACATTGTAGTCAGGGGAGGAAATCTGTGAAGAAATATGGTCGGATGTTCCAGGCACTGGCCAAAACAGCTAAGGCGCCAGAATACCAGCTTCCTCGCATGTTCCGTCAAAATTTGCAGGATGATTTGTTATTGACAATGACAGCAGTACGTCCTGCAGCGACGTTGGAGGAAGAGGTGGCCTTGGCTTTGCAGGTGGAGTGGCATGTGGCCTTGGCCAAGGCTCGCCGGGAGTTGGTGCAGTTCCCAAGTGGTTCCCATGGGAAGGAGGCAATGAGAAGAGCAGGTTCATAGCCTGTGTACTGCTCAAAGGGGTTCAGGTATGTGAAGTAGGAAGTAAAGGGTCAGGTGGAGCCTGGGGAGGGCAGAGAATTGCTGGGGGGCGGCAATGGTTGAGTCCCACATTCAGGTCCCTGAGGCCCCAAAGAAGAATAAGAATGCTCCTTATAATTTTAACAAGAAGCCAAGGAATCTTATGTCCCACATAAATCGCTGTCTTCACTTTATTCATATTTATTTTTGCCCGTAAAAGTGCAGGAAGGCCCAGGGAAAATGGAGTGTGGAAAGGTCCTGGCCATGGTGGACACTGGGGATGATAAGAATTATGTGGATTAGGAGTGGGCAAGAAGATGTGGATTGCCGTTGCAGGAGTATGAATTTGTGTTGTTGGCAGATGCCACCAAGAGGACTGCGGTCTGGAAGTGAAGGCCAAGATCCTGTTGAGACAAGGCCCAGATGAGTTTAGGAAGAATTTCATGCTGTGGCACATTTGCCTCACCCAGTGGTGCTGGGGATGAGGTGGTCGCATCAATTCCATCCACAATTTGATATGATGAAGGGGAAAGTGCTGTTGTCGCCTGAAGGCTCAAGCTTGTGGGAGTGGGAGTTCCAGTCCCAAGGGTCATCAGTGTAACGAATGGGCGGAATATTTTCAGTCGCTATTGGAGGGTTTGCCAGAGGAGTAACAGGATTTCTCATCAGTGTTTGAACCTAAGGGTGAGGCACCCTTCCCACCTACAGAGGACTTTGCTCTTAGTTTCTGTTTCAAAGAGGGCTCTGAGTTGCCAAGTGGATGTCCAGTTTATCTATTGAATCCCTGGGCTTAGGAGACTCTTGATCAATATTTCCATTTGATGCTATGTCTGGGTTTGATTGTTCTTTCCAAATCGTCTGTGGTTTCACCAGTTCTTCTGGTGCCAAAGGCGAGTTGGGAGCTAAGTCCTTGTGTGGACTTCCAGTGCCTCAATGCAGTGACAGATCCTGACCCTTATTTAATGCCACTCCTGGAAGATATTCTACCCATGATTTCAGGGTGTGTGGTGTTCACCAAATTGGATCTGGTTAACGCGTTCAATAAGATTCCTGTGCAGCCAGAGCACAAGAAGTATACCGCGTTTAAGTGACACTTGGGGAATTTTGAGTATCAGTCTATGCCATTTGGGATGTGTAATGCCCTGCAGTTTTACAACGAATGATTGATTGTGTGTTGGGGGATTTTGTGGGTAGGTGTTGCATTGCCTATATGGATGATATTCTGATATTTTCCAGGTCGATGAAAGATCATGTGAGGGATGTAAGGAGTGTTCTGGAGGTGATAATCCAGGCGGGCTTGATGTTGAAGCCATCAAAGTGTGAGTTTAATAAGGACTCGGTGTCTTTCCAGAGGAATGTGGTTTTCCAGTGGGTTTAGCAATATGTCCTGATAAACTGCGAGAAGTAAATTAATGAAAGGCCCCCTGGAATTGGACTGAAGTGCGGAGTTTTTATGAGTAGTGACCTTTGTAAGGAGGTTCTCCAAGAATTTAATTGAGTGAGCTGTGCCACTGACAAGGTTGTCTGGGAATGTACCTTTTGTTTGTGGGGGAGACTGAGGAAAGGGCTTTACAGCGGATGAAGACCAGTCTGCTGAAAGCCCCAGTTCTGGCCCATCCTGACCCCAAAAGACCGTTTGTAGTAAAGACAGATGCGTCAAAATTTGCGCTTGGAGCGGTGCTATTGCAGGAGGGTAAAGACGGGGTCGAGCACCCTGTCTGTTACTTCAGCAGGAAGATGGTGCCTGATGAGACAAATTTAGGCTATGACAAGGAACTTTTGGCAATAGTGGCGGCATTAGGGGAGTGGCAACACCACCTGTTGTACGCCAGGCATCCGGTTATGCTCTGTACTGATCATCAAGCCTTAGAGTATTATAGAACCCACATCTGAGGAATCAGAGACAGGCCTGGTGGCACTTAGATTTGGTTCAATATGACTTACGGATCAAGTATAAGCCAGGGAAACAGAATATCTTGCCAGATTTGCTAAGTCATGATTCAGGGTTAGTGTTTTCTGAGGAGGAGTTGAGGAGGTTTAACACTGCTACAATGTTGTCATTGAGTTTGTTTGCAATTTTCCGGTGTTGGAGAGAAAGAATCTTGGGGAAAATTCAAACTGCGCAGAAGAGGAGTGAGTTTGGCCAGAAGACCTTGGATGAGACAAGAGAAGGGGAGGCGAACAAAAAACATGTGGGGTTCTCAGTCCAGAAAGGTGTTATCCGGCATGAATGAAAGGTCTGAGTTCCAGTGATGAGTTTCAGCAGGAGGTGTTGGCAGCCAACCAATATCATCCTTGGCTGGACATCTAGGCGGGGAGAAGAGACTGGACTTGGTTTTTTGCTAGTATTCATGGAGGGGAGTGGGTGCTTCATTACGGCGGTATGTGGAGTGATGTGTGATGTGTGCCATGTCGAAGTCCCGCCATATGGCGCCAGGAGGGAAATTGAAGCCTTTTCAGATTTCATCTAGGCCATGGGCCTCTGAGAGTGTGGATTTTATCACAGGGTTGCCCAAGTCCCAGGGGATGGACGCCCTGATGGTTGTGGTGGATCTCCTGGAAAAGTATGCAGATATTTCCCTTATTGGTCAATCATCTCTTTAAAGGTAGCAGTTTAGATCTTTATTGATGAGGTTTTTTCCAAACATGGGGTACCAGAGGAGATTGTTTTAAACCAAAGTCTGCAGTTTACATCTTGGTTCTTGTTATATCCTTTAAAAACTTGAAGATAAAGGCCTCCCGCTGATCAGCTTACCATCCATAAACAGATGGCCAAACAGAGAGGGTAAATCAACTCTTGAACAGTATTTGAGGTGCTACGTCTCAGGGAGGCAGTATGATTGGGTGAGCTGGGTGAAGTTGGCGCAATTTGCATATAACAACCACAAGCATGCCTCCATAGGAATGACCCCATCTTTTGCAAACCATGGTCAGCACCCAGAGGGTATGGGCCTTGAGATCAGTGTCATAATCCAGCAGTGGCGGTTGCAGCTCAGAAGAGGAAAGCAGATAGGCGTTGATCAGAGAGGAGCGTTTTCAAGAAGAGTAATTGCCTTAATAAACGCTTGGAACTATGCCATACCTGTGAGGAGCCAGAAGTTGGGGCTGGTGGCATTGGAACCATACCTAATAGTGAGGGCGGTGAACGAGGTGGCATTTGATCTGAAGTTTCCAGAGGGGTCATGGGCTCATCCAGTGTTGTATGTGTCGCAGCTCAAACCATTCTTTGAGAAGCTGCCTAAGAGGGCCTCTCCTTTGTTTCCAGATGAAAGGGGGTTGAGGAGTACAAGTTGGAGGAGATCCTGGAACAAAGGTGTTGTTGGGTCGTCAGTCATTTTTGGTCCAGTGTAAGGGTCATCCAGTTGAAAGGCCATGTGGCAGACATTCAGAGATTGCGCCTAGTGTCCCGGGAAGATCTGAGAATCCTTCTTGTCTAGGGGGGTGATGTGACGGTTGAGGTTTTTCCTCAACATCACATTGCCCTGATCTGTTATAAGACAGGGCAAGATGTTGTGGAAGGTAGAGGAGGTAAAGAGCATTAGTCTTGGTTAGACCCCAGGTTGGTACTGAGACTGGGGAAGGAAGGTGGTTAGATATTTCGTCAGGCCTGGGATTAAACCAAATGGTTTTGAAGTGGGCAATTGCCAGGGTAAAAGTATAAGTGAACCAGAATTGAAACTTTTCTTGGGTGTGGTTTTCAGCCACTACGGAATTCAATCCAGCCTAAATCAATTGGGGTTTGCTTATGGCATATTTCAGAAGACATAGTGTCAATAATGAAAGATAATTTTGATCTATGCTTGCAGCAGAGAGCTATAAGAGAAGGGACTTGATAATGGTGGGTTCTCTAGTTCCTTTTCTATCAACTTGCCTATATCAAATAAAGCCATTCTTAAGCTTTACTTACTTTTATTACTGTCTTCCAAGGTTTATATTGGTAAATCTAATCTAACAGCGGCCATGTTTGCCTATACAAACAGGAGTTGGACTTTGAGAGCGAGATAGGGAAGGCTATTGCCACCCTATACACCTTGTCTAGGATTCATGGCAAGTTGCTGTGGATAAGCATACTTGCAACTGTCCTCCAAGAGGTATTTGTCCGCAGCTCCTGTAGCACACGCACAAGAAAAATAGTCTCAGGGACCTTGTCTGTCCTTTGGTTAGTGACTTGGGCCCTGCTTCCCAATTCATTCGTGGCTCATTGGAAGGAGCCATTGCGTTACAGTTGAAGATTGTTGCTAAAAATGTGGGTATTAGAAAATTGGCTCAAAATGAGCTATTACTCATGAGAAATTGTTGGGTTTAGTAGCCGGTATAACTGCTGATACAAATGGGGATTTAAATACGCTATTCCTCATGAAAATCTGCTATAATCTTTCCCAAGATTGAACCAATATTCTTTTTCATCATCTAAGCTTGCTGAGACCATTGTGGTTACCACGATTACTCCTAACACATGTCTTTATAACTTTTACCTACAAATATTCCCTTATTTTGAGAATAAAAAACACTAGAACTGTGAATACTATGTTGTTTTCGATTGTTGATTGTTTACTTTAAGGTGATGTTGTTAAGAAGTACTTTCTGTCTAAGTGTTAATGCCAGAGTGAGGCTGAAGTAATTTTTATCTTTATATATTACCAGGTTGAGGCCAAAGTCACTTATTTTTAATTTTATCCGCCATAGTAGGGCCTAATCTACCCATTCATCAAAGCTGACTAAGCTAATTGTATTAATACAAATTAGAAAAAAGTATTTTCTAGATTCATCAATTAAGCAAACCTGTGCACCAGTCTACTCTGCGGTTTTTACAGGTATTGCTTAGTATAAATTAGGATCTTAGCTGATACTTAATTGCATTATCTAATCTTTTAAAGGTGAGATTGATAAAAGTCTGATTTTGGTGCAATCAGTCGCTACCCTTCCTATTATAATAACTAAGATAGATTTGACATTTTATTTCCAATGTATTCTCTCCAAATTCTTCACTAATTCATATGTTCTCATAGAAAGGGCACAATAAGAAAGTTGAAACTATGGTTAGGTAGAACAATTTATATAGCTGATACTATCAGTGAGACAAAAACTAGCGGCATTGCACTGTAAGTGTAATAGTAATTTAAGCGCAGGAGGTCACAGGAGGTAAAGCGCCAGGTAAAAGGTGCCAAAACAAGGCAAAGTGGCCCAGCAAGAGGAAGCAATGTCCTGGGTTACCTTGGGTATGTTTCTTTATAAACTTCTTTAACAAAAGCACAACAAGTTGACGAAAAGCTTCAGGGACATGATTCTCTGAGAGCTTGGGTAGGTAGTTTAAGATTGTGGCGGAACGTAGTGAGATAAGCCGTAAGGGGGTCAGTGAATAGTTCAAGGTGTGGTGGCAGTTTCACACCCAAGGTGAGGGTTAGACCAGAGCGGTAAAAGAAGTCTGACCATTGTGACGGTCTCAACAAGGTCTTTAATAAAAAAGAAAAATATAGGGAAACTTTAACAAAAAAAACCTTAAACTTATCTTTTCTATCTGTTTTTGATAAGAGAAAACCTTTTATCATCTTGGGTCCATAATTTAAAGAAAATATTTGCAATGGTTTAAAAAGCGATTTGGAATCTGATCTGAGTGTAAAAATTTTGCCTTTTTGCAAAAACCAACGTTTTAAGGATTCAACCAGATTCTGTAACTCTTGAACACGTGATTTTCCATATTTTGGAGTCAATTTCTGCCGGTTTTTACCTCTGGAGGGCCGTGTATGTATCCCTGGCTGGAAAAGCCAGAACCCATTACCGGACAATGACCTTGGAGAGTCATCAGTTACCTTTAAGGGATCTGGCCTTGACTCCAAGGGCCTATTGGACTTAGCTTTAGTAGAGCACATATCACCCAGAAATATGATCTAACTGTACAACACTCTCCACTGGTGGCCAGGGGTTCAACGCCGCCAGTGGAGAGATTAGCCAAAGCAAAGTTCTTGTGGGGGTAGAAAGCTTCATGACGCCAAGGAGGCTTGGATGTCAGGGTCTACAGCTTTGGAAACCTAGCATGAAAGTTGTGATTAGGTCC
Organism: Massospora cicadina; assembly: GCA_022478985.1. Taxonomy (NCBI): domain Eukaryota; kingdom Fungi; phylum Entomophthoromycota; class Entomophthoromycetes; order Entomophthorales; family Entomophthoraceae; genus Massospora; species Massospora cicadina. Next base: position 8,514 of record JAKSZP010015429.1, on the reverse strand, counting down.
TGAGCATTGGCTATGTCTCAATAGGATATTTAGCTGTTCTCAGTCTCCTCATAACTTTTACAGGACACCAGATACTGTATGTGGCTTCAGGATAGGCAGGAAGGAAGAACATCATTGATCTCATATTGGTGTTCGCCATCTACTATGACAGGCTCAGGGTGAATCGACATGGGATCATTAAAGGAGGTCAGGAGGCACTCATAGAGGGTGCTAAACACTTTGATGGAAAGGGGTAGTTAAACCTGGTGAACTGACAGGCCAACCTTCTTAATGATCTTTAAGGATACAACATTTTGGGGCATATCTTGCATCAGGGTTGCTTCAGGTGGAAGTTATTTTCATTGAACATGATCAAGTCTCCTGGCTTGTACTCAGGGCCTTTGCGCCGCTTGTGGTCAGCGTATGCTTTGTAGATCCTCATAGAGTCAAACTATATGACCCTTCACTGCCTAATATAGGTCTCTGAGCTCTTTCTGCGCGCTCATTGGCAGCAATAACGGTGGCTCAATTTGTGGACTTAATTTAATCTGTGGTTTACCCATAGTTTACAAAAGGGAGATGTTCCTGTAAAGGTATGAGTAAGTTTATTTTAGGCGAATTGCGCCAGTGGAAGGTGATAGGCCCAATTTTTCTGTTCAGCGTTTGAATAACTACGCAAGAATTGCTCCAAACCTTGGTTCACCCTCTCTGTCTGCCCATCCTACTAGGGTTAGAAGGCTATGGAGCAGCAGAGGAGGATTCCTGGAATGAACAGTAGGGCTTTCCGAGACTGGGCAGTAAATGCGGGTTGCAATTGCTAATAGTATCCTTGGGAGGCTGGATAGCCAAGGATGTGGTCCACAAAGAGGCGGGATCTCGAGACTGAGGTGATTGGGGTATTGGAAGGGATTAAATGATCTATCTTGGTAAAGCAGTCCACTACAACCATTACAGCATCATAACCCTGGGACAAAGGGAGTTAATGATAAAATTGATGGACAATGAAGTACAAGGCCCTCTGCACCTTTTAAGAGAACAAGAAGCCTAGCGCTCTTCAGGAGATTAGGTTACGACAAGTCACACTCAGGCTGGACTTTGCAAATCTGGCTGCATCTGTGGCGATGCCTTTCCAGCTGTAGGAGTGCACAATATTTCTAGCGTCTTGTCCTTTCCAGGGTGGCCAGAAGTTGGAGCGTCATGAGCTTCGCGAATCACCTCCTCTCTCAGGGGTCCAGGTGGTACCCACCACTTGCCTTGACGTAGGATGACCTCATTTAGAAACTAGTAACCTTTGTCCATGGGCTCGCCATTCCTCTGGCAGGCTTGCTTAATATTGTCATAGTCATCCGATAGGGGTTGGAACATCCTAACATGGGCAGGGGTGTCAAAATCCCCTTCCAAAGGTTCCATCATAAGAAGGGCAGGGGAATTGGTTAGTGGGATTTCCTTCACCTGTTCCAGCTTGATCAACACTTGAGTATTATGGGCTACAACAAGTGCTGGGTCAGGGGCAAAGGCAGGTTCCTTTGATAGGGAATTTGGTAACAGGTTTTGGGTACCTTTAATGGAATTATACTAGAAGTTAAAAAACTGCCAGGATTTCCAACCATAAAACTGGTTAGGGGACAGTTTCTGGGGGCATGGTAGTACATCGACGCTTTGTGGTCAGTGCGCACAGTAAAAGACCACTTAGAACAATTGAAATGGTGGCTCCAGTTCTTTACCGCCTCAACAACAGTAAGGTATTCCTTATCATAAATAGCGTAGTTAAGCTTCACCAGGGTCATCTTCTTAGGAATACAAGCAACAGGCATTTCCACTCCATCCTCTCCTCCTGCAACAGAGCAGCTCCCACTGCAAAGTTTGACACGTCAATGGCGACATTAAAGGGGCGGCTGGGGTCTGCATATGCTAACATATGTCTGGACAAATTATAAACTTAACAGCGTTGAATGCGGTGTTGCATTCTGTAGTCTAACTGAAAAGTTTCTTTTATTGTGCAGTGTAGAGAGGGACGGCAACCTCTGAGAGCTGGAGGTGAACTTCTTGAGGAAATTATAAGTCCTAAGGAAACTGCGTAGCTCTGTGAGAGATGAGGGAGTAGCCCAATTGCGGATGACTGCTTACTTATCTGGGCAATCATGTGTCCGTGGGAGAAAATTATGTTTCCTATGAACTCAACCTTGGGATTGAAGAACACTCACTTGATAACCTTAATATTAAGGTTTGCTTGTGCAAGCCGTTCCATGACTGATACAAGGGTGGCGACATGAAATTCTGAATCCATGGAGAAGACCAAAAAACTTCCATTTATGTGATCGCATAGTTCCCATAAAGTATCCCAAGACAGCATCAATCAACCTCTGAAAGCAGGAGTGGGAGTTCTTCAAACCAAACGACATGATCCTGGACTGGTAGATGCCTTTCTGAGTATGGAAAGCGGCTCCACTTTTGTCCTTCTTTAATGCAGATCTGGTTGAAAGCGTCAAGGCAATCCAGCTTGCTGAACACCCTAGCCTTCTCCATGGAACAGGCTTTATGTTGCTCTAGGAGTATATGATGGGTTTCAGGTAGTGTCACGTTGTTCAGATTGCCATAGTATAACGCAGGGATGGAGGGAGCCATTATACTTCTCTAAAAACAAGATGGGGTACACCGGCGAGAATTTTTTAAAGGTTTGACCATTAGAGAGCATGTCGTCAATATAAACGTGAAAGCGGTCCTCTCTCAGGGACAAGGGAAAAATGGTAAAGGATATCTTGATGATGTCAGCGGTTAAGTTGGGCTAAAAATTAAACTTGGTGTGCTCAGTGAGTGGGCGGTCCTTAGAGAAATCAAACATGCCTGCATATCAGCGAATGCATTCAGGCAGGATAAGTGCCAGGGTTGGGGCGACAGTTAAATAGAGGCTAATACCACCTTAGGAGAGGGTGCCCACCTTCTAAAGAGAGCCATTGCGCTTATCACTAAGAAAAGATGGTAACAGTGACTTCTCAAGGGAACTTTAAATTCATGGTAGAATTCACGAGGTAGGTGAAGATGTCAAGCCGTCGCCACCAGCCAACACCCATAATAATGAGGTACAGGAAGTTTTTAATTGAGGAGAATCTCTCCACAAAGTACCCATCACCTGCAAAGAAGAGAAAAGTTGTAGTACACAGTAGCTCTGAATAGTTTGAGATTAACTACCTTTCACAAACTGAATCCACCCAGTGGTAGGTCCAGGGCCTCCGCCATCTTTTGACAAATGCAGTTTTGAGTAGCGCCAGTGTCTACCAAAGTGAGCGCTTGTAAATTCTTCTCTATATAGGAGAAGGTAGCCATGAACAAGAAGTACGCATAGTAGGATTTATTTTCTACTAATTCAAGAGAGGATAGGATTATTCAAGCCCAGAAGGTGGAATGTAAGTGAGAGTATCCCTTGAGAATTCAACAGCGTATGACTTCACATTGCTATGAGTTGCCCACATATTTTTGAATGGAGTAGGGTAGCCTTATTCTCTATGTTTGTTAGGAGAGAGATCCTTATCACATGAAACTTCACTAGTAAGGAAGGACAAGCTTTTGAAGAGGTCAGCCACGGAGAGTTTCTCTTCAATCTTATTTTCATATATTATTACCCTTTCTGGATAGTGTCCGTCAAGAATGTAATTATGTAGTAATATGGAAGAGTTGTTCAACTGGGACAATGGGTAAAACAGGTGTACAGGAGGTATAGGCTCTAAAACAGCAACATAGGGTAAGTGGCTAGAATGAAGTAAATTTTCTGAATCAAGATAAGGTATACTCACTAACCCTTATATTTGTGAGGACAAAAGTGAGGGGTACTCCATGGAGCTTAGCGGTTCAGTGACAATAGTGAGGAGACCCTCACCTATGATGGAGGTTTTAGTTTTCTTGAAGAGAGTTAACTGCTGGTACTAAGAGGTACTGGGAGAGTACAGAAAGAGAATATTATATGGTCAGATTGGAGGTGTACATAACTGCTAGGGCTGCATCTGGATTTGTCTTAGTGGGATCTGAATTTGACTGTTGTCAGGTGTACCAAGATAGGTGCCCTGATGGTTCACCACAGAGATTGAGTTGTCAAGTTATAGTATCTGAAGTTCCGCGGTAAAGTTAGGCTTGGCAGCACAGATGCTCTTCAACAACAGGGATGCATGGATGGAGCATGTCCCGGACAAGGAGGGGTAGTTATTCTCATACACAAAGGGCAGAACCAGTGTTATTTAGGGACTTGCGGAGGAGGACCATTTTCAACTGTTTAAGAGATTTAAACTTTGATGCCTTCTCTTGGAACAGGCTCAAGTACTGTGCCGTAGTGAGATCTCTTTGTACCTTGTGGAAAAAAGAGTTATGGTCCTCAAAAGTGGCAGGGAGAAATTCACAGGGCTTGACAAAGGTTTTTAAAGCTGGGAGGGATTCCAATAGTGATCTAGGACTTTGGAAAAATATCATTTAGATATGGAAAGTGTAAGGACATCCCTTCAGATCAGTCCTTTCCATGAGACTTGATGTGGACCCTAAGGTAGGAAAACTGGTGAAGATCTCCTTTTTAAACTCTAACTTGTGTATATGGGGGAAGGTTAAGCTGGTAGTGGCAGTTACTGCACACTTTTTAGCTTCTTGTGTGAGGGGAGCCGCTCAATACTCTCAACACAAACTTTGAGGAAGGTAACAACCCTGGCCAGGAGGGTACAATTGTACCAGCCCAGTGACCACTTCAAAAGAGGACAACTTTGAGAGGTTTGGGCTAGCTCTAGCCACCCAACAGGTGAAGAAACTCCTAATAAAATGAGGATTTACTCAGATACTGGGACTAGGAAGCTGAGCGTAGAAGGTCGCAGGAAGGAAAGCGCTAGAAAAAAGGTGCCAAAACAAATTAAGGTGACCCAGAAAGAGGAAGCAACGTCCCAGGTTATCTTGGTTATGTTTCCATTTTTTAAACATGCACACAAACTGACGACAGCCATCAGGGACATGAATCTCTGAGATCTTGGTTAGATAGTTTAAAGACTTTGGCGGAACATGGAGAAATAAGCCGTGGTGGAGTTGATGGAATAGTCCATGGTGTGGTGGACAGTTTTTCACCCAAGGTGATGATTAGACCATAGTGGGAAAAGGGTTAAGGCAATTTTGATGGTTTCAACAAGGTAATAAAATTCTAGACCAAAAAATATAAAGAAGATTCAGCAAACAATCTTTAAACTTCTTTATTATAAACTGTTTGTCTGAAGAAAGCAAATCCTTTCTCATCTTAGGCTTAAAATTTAAAGGGAAGTTTTCTTATGGTTTCAAAACAATTAATGAAACCTTACCCAAGATGTAAATTTTCACCTTTTCAATGAAATTTAAAATGTTACAAATTCAGCTGAATTCCAAAACTTTCTTTACATGTTATTTTCCGGATTTTGAGGTCAATTTCAGCTAGATTTTCTGCCTCTGGAGATCCTTTTTCCTCAGCCCTATCTGGCTCAGCCAGAATCCACCTTGGTTAATGACTTTGGAGAGATCAGCGATTAGCTTTAAGGGTTCTGGCCTTGATCCAGGGCCTATTAGACTTAGCTTTGTTGGGACGTTCAACACCATGAAATATGTCACTAACTATGTCAGTAAGCTCCTTCAGACATAATAATTTGGACCTTGTAGTTCTGTATTGTTTACAATGGTCAATATCAATTGAGTGACCGTGTCTTTTCTCCAGATTAGTGTACATGTTATTGATCCTTCCCCACCATCCACAATAACTCTTACCATGAGCTTACTTATGGTAATTTAAAGGGAGATATACTAAGATGATAAGCATCTTAAGTGGTATAAAGTTTTCAATAAGATTATCAGCTTGACATAGAGAAAATCATAAAATTCACATAACTGAGGGCTTTTTTCTCTCAATAACCCATTTGGTATGGTCATTTTGGCCCTGTCCAACTTGGGCCATCACTAGAGGTGACCATAAGCTCTTGTTACTCCAACTTCTGGGCATAAGGCTTTGTAACTACTTTTTGTGCTACTTTGGCTTCACTATCCTTCTTTAAACAAGTGGTCACAGCTATTACTTCTTAAAAATCTATTAGATGAAACTTGGGAGTTGGGCTTCAGAGCTATCATCACCCAATTTTCTAGAGTGTAGCATTTTTATTTCTTCAGTAATTATATTTTGGTTAATGGAAGAGAAATACCTTATCTACTGAACCTCTTCCTTTACCACTCCTTCATCTGCTGGCTATTTCATTACATATCTTTAGACTTGGGACAACATAGAGGCATTAATATGCATAATTACATGTTCTGTTACAAATTTGACATGTCATGGATTGAACTAACAATTTATTGTTATGAGGGCCCTGAGGCTTATCAAATCCTATTTGGCAAGATGGACCTGTACGACTATTGCAAGGCTCATTGTAACTTATGACTAAAGCTCCAAAGTAGAGACGCATTGTTGGAAATAAGTTCCATATGAATAGTATTATAAATTCACTCGGTACCAATAAAAAACCCCAATACAACTCTCTAAAGGCACACAGGCATGGCAAAGGGTGATATGAGCATTAAAGTTATTAACAACTTGAGCCTTTGATAGAATCTTTTCATTTCTGATAACAAAAATTATATATTTTGTCACAATTTCATCCTTCCTAAAGTAAGATTTTTAAAAAATGTCTTTCAGGTGGCCATCTTTTTCACTCTACCAAATTTTTTTGTTAAAAAGGTCCTTGGTGTTAAAGTTATTTAAACCAACACCCTGTAATTTCAGCATAACTAATACCGGCCACTTAGATTCCATTGAGGTCATAGTTGTTGCCAGTTTAGTCTTATCAAAGGCACCATCCATACTAATCTTGGATAAGCTAATTAAGTTTTACATGTTCTCATCCTTTATTATACCTGATAAGTTGATAAGCCTAACATAAAAGTAACTTTTAAGGCTGTGGGCTAGCGAATCTTCGTTGTTCCCATATTACCTTCTTGGTTAAGTAAATGAGGATTAGGAACTAAATGATATTTAGCCGCTAAAGCAGTCCGAGTGGAAGGTGTTTTAGGGAGTGAGAAGAGGTAGCTGACATATTGTGAACTGGTTGTATTTGGTCTAGCAACGAATAGTTGCCAAAGGATTGGGTGTAGATTTATTGGATTATCATGATGTTTGGCCATTGTTGCTTTATAAGGGAAGTAATAGAGGTAGGTAATTGCCTGTAAATGATGCCTCATCACCCTCTGTGTCAGTCTCAGTCTAGAATAATCCCAAATTGTTGATAAGGATATCTGAAGGTTGTTCAATAATCTGACTCTGGTGGCATCTGAAAAGATCATTATGTATTTCATTTTAAATTGTCCCTCATATGAAAAGGATGATGGCGCTCTAATTTTATCATGTTCAACATAAACACTTTTTTGTAGCAGCCAAAAATCTGCTAATAAGTCAAGGTTCTCTCTAACCATTAATTTTTCTTCTGCCCTAAGCTTGCATTAGAAGCCGCAGGGAGTCAAAATCCTGATATAAATCAGTGTTGGAGCTTAAGCTCCTTACAAATCTACATCAAGGCCATCAATGCTACTTCAATCAACTTCAGTATCTTGTATTAGTTTAATTAATAGATGATTATGCCCTAATAAAATTGTAAAAATCATTCAGCGTGGCTATTTACTCATCTTTTAATTGACAATTAGCAACAGAATTAGTTTTTTAAGCCTCAATATCAGCCGCTTCAGTTAAGGTATGTACTTACACTTGTGCCCACTAATAGTTATCAGCTTGGGCGCTGTGGTGGATGATGTTAGCAACTCTTGTGGGGTTACTTCCCAATTGTACATATGTCATTAACAAACTGCACCAGATTAGCATTGAGCTGGTCAGCCAAATGTTACTTATGGTGGATGTCCTAATTCTGATTTTGGCTATACAGAATGACACTATTACTATCATGAACGTTTTGTTCAGTTTTTCAACTAAAAGGAAGAATCCCGTTATTATGCTTCAATGGATGCTTCCAAGCCAAAAATCTTTATATGCTGTGGCGCTTTTATGCGCTGACCTTGGCTAATATAAGGGTTAATTTACTTTAAAATTAATTTTTCTTATCATATCTTAAAAGGCAAGCTACTTAACTATTGCTCTAATGACCATTCTATGGAATAGGCAATAGTTTGCTTATAAGTTGTATTAATACTTGCAATTATGAATTTTGGTTATATGGGCCTCGTATCATTGCAGCAGTAAGGTGATTACCGTGGAGTAACTATTTAAACACCCTTGGTGATTGTGGGATCCACCGACGGATGCCACAAATATTCTTATCAAAGTGAGAATCTTACTTTTTATTAAAAGTATAAAATAACGCTTTGTAAAAGTTTTTTATGATTTTTTATTGTTAAGCTGGGCCAAACCAAAGAAGGTCCTTTACTCAATACTAGTATTTCCTATTTAAAATAGTTCAAATTTTGAGACCATGGGTATTTGAGGCAAAAATATATAAAGCTGAGTCATCTAAAATAGGAAATAGAGGCTTTTGGCCTATCAGATTGAAGATA
>JAKSZP010015428.1:0-16983 GCA_022478985.1 Massospora cicadina | reverse complement strand
TGTCAATTCTGTCTGTCTGTAATCAAATCTTACAAGCTCTATTTCATACATTTATCCACCACAGCTTTGCAACGGTACCAGGCTTTCAGTGAAAAAGATGATGAACAATATCATTGAAGCTACAATCTTAAATAGAAAATTTCTAGAAGTTGTACTGTTGCCATGCATCCCAATGCTTCCAACAGATATGCCATTTGAATTCAGACGTTTGCAGTTTCCAGTGCGACTCGCATTTGCAATGACCATCAACAAAGCACAGGGACAATCACTACAAGTGTGTGGACTAAATTTGAAAAATCCATGCTTCTCACATGGACAGCTGTATGTGGCCTGCTCACACGTCAGAAAACCTTCTGATTTATTCATATATGCACCAGATGGAAAAACAAAAAATATTGTGTATCCAAAAGCGCTTCAATAAACAGAATTAAACCACAAACACTTTCTATCTTTGAGTGGCATTGCAATGCATGTCGGGTACTCATACTAATATTATCACATTAATTTGAAAACCACGCAAACAAAGTTGTAGGCAACAGCTATTTATTTATAAGAAACCTACTTTGATTGAACTTTATTAATTAAACTAACATTTTTCATTATGTACAACATGAAACTCCGTTGCAAAGCACGGGTATTCTGCTAGTTTTAGATAAACATAACCTCTCGCCAAATCTAATTGCTCAATCGAATCAACCAAAAACCACCAATCATCAGCCATAGTTGAAACCAACTGAGACTATTAAAGCAACCAAATATTAGTGATGTTATTTGGCGCTGCTCAGGTTTATTAACAAATTATTTGAAATGATTAATTTAGATTTTATATCATATTGATAGCCCGATTTACCCAGCATTATTTGTGGGTATAATTCAACAGATAATATAATTTATATTATTTTATATAAATTGGTAGATTGTCATCGATATTTTTAAGTGTAAACAAACCTATCGAATCAGTCAAAATCTACTAACTATTCGACCAAAACTAATTAAACCTATTGAATCAATCAAAATCCACCAACCACCCAGCCATAACCAATTAACTTATCGAATCAACTATACATAAACTACTTGCTAAAACCATCAAGCTATAATCAACCCGAAACCACCAACCGATTGGCAAAACCATTTACTTTCGGATCAACTGAATTATCAAATTGCTCAGCCATAACAATATACCAATTTCCAATAAAAACATATAAAATTTTCACTCCTTACATATAAATCTTTTTATTTTTTTATAAAAATTAAAAATTCGGCTTCGAGGTGCACACGGACCCTCTCCCATCCACCTATATCAAAATTTTCAAAGCTCTAAATGCTGTAGTTTTGGCTGGGCATCACGCACACACACTTGCTTTTAATAATATAGACTAGTGGAATTACCAGCATTGCTCAGGTTTATGAGCTTGCACTGATCCTAAATGCTGTGCCAGCACTATGCTTGAGCCACTTGAACTAACAGCTTTACTGTTGCCCTCGTGGCTGGTGAGCTGGTTATCCTAAATCTACTTAATCATTTATAATAATCTACTTAAAACTCTAACACTGATTTTTATTTAGTTTGGGTAAGCAATTTGGTGAATTATTAAATAATATTTACCAATTCTCACCCACTTGCCCAAATAGATTGAACCTATCAGACTTTATAGTTTCAGATGTCAGTTAGCCAGTATATCAGTCAGTCAGTGAATGTGTTTTATTAAGTAGATTGGTAGATAGCCATCAATAAATTCATAAACTAAAAGTTGATTCTAAACATCAATTTTCACTATAAACCAGGATTGTGCCTTTATAAAGATGATGGGAGATGTTACCTGGTATTGGTTTATAGGGTGTACCACCCAAATTAAGGCCTATGTACAGATTTGTAAGGTTGAAATAAGCTTAGGTGGTGGCAAATGGTTTTAAGTGGAGCAATTATTGTGCCAACTGTGATGAGCCACCCCTTTGATGATTTCTAGGAATAAAGTCAATTCATGTACTCACCCATGTTGAAAAACAGGTGCCATGCTGCCTATAGTTAAATCAACTTGCTGGGTTGTGGGTTAATGGTAGTTAACTTGTCAACTTAAATTTGCAATAACCTCAATGTCAAATCATCTCTCTACAGAACTTTACCAATTTTTCCATTCAAAAATTAAAACTATTACTTGAATTGTCAGAGAAACACCTTTAGATATAAAGAAAAAAGAAGGCGCAAGTGGCAATCCAAGTGGATGCTTTAAGGTTACATGGAGTATTCTGAGACTGATCCCATCTCTGCTTCTGAGGGTTCCTCCTCCTCGGATGACAGGACTATGGTGTTGATATAGCTGGCTTTGGGAACAGCTTGGCAATGGGGGTGGGTCTTGGCAATGGTGATAAGTGCAGCCTCCACCTCAAAATCCTCCTCACTATTAGATATTTTGTAATTCTTGCACTTGGGAGTGGCTTTTGGCTTGGATTATGGCTTATCCAAACCTAACGTCTTGGCCAAGGACTTGGGGTAGGCTTTATGGCACTTGGCAGATTCACGGTTCTCTGGCTGAGGCTGCCCTTGAGCTGGTCATCAGAGTCATTGCTGCCATCCTGGATTGTCTTGGATTTGGGCTTTGAAGTGCTGTTGGAGTGGGAGAGAGGCTTGACCATCGATGGGCTCCCTGGTTTGGCTTTGGCATGTGAGGGCAATTACAGCTTCACGGCATCTGGCTTGGAGGTGCTTTCAGAGTGAGCAAGGCTTTTGGGCTTGATCTCCTTGCTCTCCTTCTAAAGCTTGAGTTTTGAGGCAACCCTCTTCCCCTTCTTGTTGGAGCAGCTAGTGCCATCAGTGAGACTCTGGGAAATGGTAAGCTGGTTCTCCTCAACTGTCTCCTCCCACAGCTTAAGGAAGAGGTTGATGTTGGCATTTTAAAGGTCCAGAGGGCTCTTGGCACAGAGCACCTCAATCTTTTCAAGCTTGGCGTCATGGACTCTGATGAGCTTCTCAACTAATTTATGAGTTATTCTGATCATCTTCATGTCAAGCAGATATCTGAAACCACTATTGGTGGCCCCATCATCATCCTTGGTGTTGATGGGTTCAACAGCTATCTCAGTGAGCTTCTTGATGAGGTCAGCATGTGTAAGGAGAGTGTATATAACTTTTCTGTTCCCAGCGTGGTAGTGCACGGTGCACAGGTCCAAGGCCAGGGAACTAGCCATTAGTACAAAAAGTACTAGTGCCCAGCAGAGGGTGGTGGGGCAATAAAACTTTAAGTAGAAAAGTGCAATAATAATATAAAATAACCAACTAAAAAAGACGCAGTGCACAAGGGAAGAAGGGGTAAGCGTCCCAGGTTGGAGGGAATATGGGCGACCCAACGGTGCACAAGGGGATAAACTAATCATATTCACAATAGAATGGTTAACATAGTGTGAGACCTCCTCAAAGGGGTCCATGCACAGGAGCGTCCAAAATAACATAATCGAAAAATGGGAAAATGGGGTAAGTTTATTTGGAATGTTGGTCACGGAAAACAGATTTAAACTTTTTCAGGGGAATTTGGGGTTTGCTGAAGTGGGACCAAGCACCAATTCACCAATAGGCAAACACTACCATCCAAATTGGTAGAATACACCAAAACTGACTTCACTTGAGTAATCAATTGAAGTTGGATCTGACCCAAATGCATAGTTTCATAAATGGAATGGGTTTGAACCCCCGTTCCTCAATCAACTGAATAGTACCATTGTTATTAATTGAATATACCATTTGTTTTAATGCCTGGGCTGACAAAAGGGGCTGGGCGTTCTGCACTTCAATAATACCAACCTGGGCATATTTGGCTTGTACCCAGCGTTGGTCTAATGTGTGCCTGAGGTCAGGGAGGGCCTGAAGCTTCACCTTCTGGGCCTCCTGTCGCCCAGCCTTATCCTTAGAGTTGGTCCCCACTATCATGTCATTTAACCATGACATTACCATCTCCTCCTGACGGGGCTCAACCCCCCTCCAGGGGCTTGCGCAAGGGAAAAGTTCTTGTGGGCTGGGACCAACTTCATGGCAGCAACGGTTGGTTTGGGTTGAGATTCAGCAGCCTGGGGGAAACGCTTGTGGAAGGCTTCAATCAGATCTTGGGCATGCACAAAGTCATGCACTGGAACCCAACTTTTCTCTGTAGCGTCAAACCCCTTCCAAGATACCAGGTACTCAAGTCTTCTTTTAACATGGCTGTAGGCTACTATTTCTTTCCACTCACCACTCTGGCGCCCCATCCACGATATAGGCCTCAGGAGTCTCTGGTGGGAGGCCTCAAAGAACGTCAGTTTGCTCTCATGGAAGACAGAGAAGATCCAAAATGAAGAGAGAAGATCTAGCTGGTATGAGGCATGGCCCACCTTTCTAACAACACGATAAGGAACAATCCTCTTTGGTCCCAGCTTCTTGCATGGCTGCTTGATAGGGATGTTATGAGCATCAAGCATCACGAGATCCCCTTCCTTATACGCTGGACCCACTTGGCGCTTACCATCAGCATTCTTTATAAACTTGCATTTCCGCCTCCAAACTTGTGGAAACCCCCTGGTGGACCTTTTTGATAGTCTTGGCAAAGTCAACCACCGCTTTAACCTTAGAACCACAGCTGGACTCCATGTTAAAGGTGGGGTTAAAGCCATGGTTGGCGTAAAAAGGGGAAAAACCAATAGAAGAATGCAAAGTGTTATTGTAACTAAATTGGGCCATAGGGAGGTGAGAAACCCAATCTGAATGATCCGCGGTGGTGTAACACCGCAGAAAATGTTCTAAGCACTGGTTCACTCATGCAGTCTGCCCATCTGATTGGGGGTGATAGGCAGTTGAACGGCAGGGGCAAATCTAAAGAGTCTTACACAACTCTTCCCAAAAGACAGAGGTAAAATAGGGTCCACAGTCACTAATTATTTCTTGAGGAACCCCATGTAGCGCAAACACATGAGTGACGAAGAGCCTAGCCAATTCAGCCGCAGTTATTGTCATTCTGCAAGAAATAAATTGGGCGAAATTTGTAAACTGGTCCACCACTACCATGATGGCATCACAACCATCATAGACAGGTAATTCCACAATGAAATTCACTAATAGGGAAGTCCAGGAACCTTCAGCCTTTTGGACTGGTACCAACAACTCTGCTAAAGGTTGCTGATTGAGTTTCATCTGATTGCAGATCAGGCACTCTTTACAATACCGCCCCACCTGAGCAGGCAAGTCCTTCCAATTGTACGTGCGTCATATTATCTCCAACGTTTTTGCTTTATCAGGATGACCAATGGTGAGTCCATCATGATGGTCCCGGATGATTTCCAGGTGCAGTGGTCCAGCAGGAACCCATAGGCACCCCTGAAACCACACCATCTCATCCTTTACATGTTAACCCCTAGTTAGATCCTCCTGATTCAGAGCGCTCTTAGCAAGTACCATAGTATATTCAGCTGATAGTGGCTGAGAAAGGACTACCTTTCTGAACATACTATATTCCTTGAATTTTCCAGAGGAGCAAGCACTGGCCCATTGGCCGGGGGAGAGGGAAGTTGAGACACAATTTTATTTAGCGGAATCATCACCTGTGTGTTATGAACTTCTACCTCCTTTGGGTCAGAGGCTAGAGCAGGGTTGCAGCTTAAAGCATTCGCCTAACCATCATCCTTACCTTTGGTGAACTCATAAGAAAAGGCAAATTGGGCAAGGGTCTCATACCAACGGGTCTGCCATGGGGCTAGGACATGAGAGGCGCGGTAATACAGCAAGGCAAGGTGATCTGTATGCACCCAGAAAGGTTGGGAGGAGCCATGCAAGTGGTGACGCCAATAAGTCAGCGCCTCCACCACTGCTAGTAACTATTTTTTGTAAACGGCATGATTCAACTCAGGCAGATACATTTTCCTAAAAAAATATCCCACTGGATGCTCTATCCCATCTTCTCCTACTTGTAACAAGACAGCCGCTATGGCAAAGTTGAAAGCATCAGTGGACACAATGAACTCCTTTGAAGGTTCAACATGGCGAAAGAAAGTCGTGGACAACAGGGTGCACTTCACTGCTTGGAAAGCATCCTCCATAACGGGGGACCACTGAAGCACCTTAGCACCACTAGCCCTATACATGGGCGCTGCCACCTCAGAAGTGTTGGGTGTGAACTTCATGAGGAATGTACAAGTCCCCAAAAAGCTTCTCAATTCCATGACTGAGGTGGGGGTGGGCCGCTCACAAATAGCCTTCTCCTTGTCTGGAGTTATCATGTGTCCTTGGTCAAACACGACGTTTCCCAGAAAAGTGACTTGGGACTTGAAAAACTCACACTTGCTTATCTTCAGCGTAAGACTGGCTGCCTTTAACCTCTCCACCACTTGCCTAAGGTGTACTGCATGGGACTCATGATCAGGGGAAAACAGCAGGATATCATCCATGTAGGCAACCGCGCATACCCCTAACAAGTCCCCAACGCTGCATCAATGCGGCGTTGAAAGATAGCAGGGGAATTCTTAAGCCCAAAGTGCATGACCCAAAACTGGAAAATCCCTTTTCTGGTATGGAATGTGGTTAACCACTTTTGTTCATTTTTAATCCAAATCTGATTGAATGCATTGTGATAATCCAGCTTAGAGAAAACCTTATCCTTCTCCACATAGAGAGCAATCTGAGAATTTATATGGATGGGATGTAGATCTGGTACAGTGATATTGTTGAGGTTCTCATAGTCTATGCACAGGCGTAGAGTACCATCAGAATTCTCAACAAAGAGAAGTGGAGAGCACACAGGGGAGGTACGCTGAAAAATCGCTTCTTTGGCTAACTGTTCCTTTGCCCACACATCCAACGCCTCTCCTCCCAGACAGTCAATGGGTAAATGGGGAAGATATACGCACCATATCCAAAGTGAGCTTGAAGTCACAATCAAACTCAGAGTGCTTAGGGAGTGCATTGGCGGATGCTGCATCAAAAGAGGATTCCAAACCCTCCAAACAAGAAGGTATAGAAACTTCCACTGGGGGCTTCAGCAAAGGGGCAAGGCTAAAAGGGTGAAGGTGGGGCCAGTGGGCAATTCTTCCTGGGCGTTATCTTCCAACAAAGGAACAACTAATGTGTGACCATTCTTCAATGTAAGGGATAGGGTATTCTCTTTCAGGTTGATTCTAACGTCAAAATTTTGCCACCACTCCACACCTAAAATGATAGGGAACAGGAGGTTTTTGACCGCTTTGAAGTGACAAGACAAGTGGTACTTGCCAACCTGATAGTCCACTGTCCTAATGATCCTCAGAGTGGAAATACTTTGGAACGCCCCTCTCTTAACCATACCACCTGGCAAGTAACTCATTCCAAGGTAGTCGGCTAGGCTCTGGTCCATAAAGTTTTCAGAGGCGCCAGTATCCACCAAAATAGTGGTGCTGAGTTTTCCTAAAGGGGAGGAAAGGGTAGCAGTCAGTAGAAAATACCCAGAATGGTCTTTATTTATGGCAGACAATGACAACACCTCGCTAGAAAATTCTTCCTCTGGCCCAAGCAAGCCATCAGGGTATGTTTTGGATCTATATAAGGGGGAGGGATAGTTGTACACTCTTACTACTGAGGCCACATACCCCACCATGCCTTCTGCAGGTGCATATACTTTCTCATGTTTTAAAACGAAGTTCCTTCTCAACTTTCTGAGTGCCACGGATCATGGTAGAATTCAAACGAGGGTTCTCAGGGATAATTTGATATACTGTAATAGGGTTCTCATCCAGGCCATAAAAGCTAATAAACGGCTCAGAGGTATGGATAAGATTTTTGTCATAAAACGCGTTATTAGATGCAAACGACCCTATTCCCTTAACTGCAATGAAATGCCCGACGTTACCCAAGGCCAACACCCCCAGGATCATCTGCGCCAATTCCGCTGGCATCATCTGAACACTCTGTCAAATTAAAACTCATTTGTTTAAATTGAATTTGATTATTTTGGCGGAAAGTCGGGGAATCACAACTTTTGGACCTAGAAGCATCTGTATCCACCAGGTATGAGCACAAAGTGCGGGTAATTTCCAGTTGGAGGCAGCTATAATAAAGCCAAGATGCTCCAACATTTGGGGAAAAGAGAAAACAGCGGTGCAACTGACCACAGCTGAAGCCCACAGCTGGCGCCCACCGTTTACCCTTTGAAAAAGTCCCACACAGAAAAATTCGTGCACATAAAAATAAAAGATTGGTCAACTAATGTAAGGAGAGTGTCTATAACTCTCCTGTTCCCACCATGGTAGTGCACAGTGCACAGGTCCAACGCCAGGGAACTAGCCATTAGTACAAAAAGTACTAGTGCCCAGCAGAGGGTGGTGGGGCAATAAAACTTTAAGTAGAAAAGTGCAATAATAATATAAAATAACCAACTAAAAAAGACGCAGTGCACAAGGGAAGAAGGGGTAAGCGTCCCAGGTTGGAGGTAACATGGGCGACCCAACGGTTCACAAGGGGATAAACTAATCATATTCACAATAGAATGGTTAGCATAGTGTGAGACCTCCTCAAAGGGGTCCATGCACAGGAGCGTCCAAAATAACATAATCGAAAAATGGGAAAATGGGGTAAGTTTATTTGGAATGTTGGTCACGGAAAACAGATTAAAACTTTTTTAGGGGAATTTGGGGTTTGCTGAAGTGGGACCAAGCACCAATTCACCAATAGGCAAACACTACCATCCAAATTGTTAGAATACACCAAAACTGACTTCACTCGAGTAATCAATTGAAGTTGGATCTGACCCAAATGCATAGTTTTGTAAATGGAACAGGTTTTAAACCCCCGTTCCTCAATCAACTAAATAGTACCATCATTATATATTGAATATACCATTTGTTTTAATGCCTGGGCTGATGAAAGGGGCTTGGCATTCTGCACTTCAATAATACCAACCTGGACATAATTGGCTTGTACCCAGCGTTGGTCTAGTGTTTTCCTGAGGTCAGGGAGTGTCACGGATGGGGCTCCCAAGGCCCAGCCCACCACCAGCCCTAAACCACTCCCCCTCATATGTGACTGTACCAACTCTGAATGGTTCTGTCCAAAAGGAGGGCCTCACTGGGCACACCGGGCTGAGGTGTGGTGCACCAGCCTCTGTTGCCTCAGGCCTCTGGGCTGAGGTGCCTCCCCATGGCCTCTGTCACCTTGGGGTCACCAGGCTGAGGTGCGGCCAACCAGCCTCTGTCACCTTGGGCCACTCTAGCTCCCCTCTAGCCAGGGCAAGACACTCAAAAGGATCACGGTGCATCCACCCCCTTCCTCTCCTCCTAAGGCACCGCCATCTGCACTTCTGACCTTGCTTTAATTAAATATATTTAAATAAACAAGTTCAGCAAAAAAGCGGCCTTTATTGGAAGTAGACTCGAAGTTGGAATAGAATTTCAAAGTGAGGCCCATTGGGACTGACCTCTCTTTGAAATACTTCTAAAAAAGGCTAAGTGAATTGTGCATAATGAGGGGCGCAAAAGCCTCCAGAATTGATGGCATCCATGCAACTTGGTGGCGAAATGGGGGAACCTCAGAACGAGCAACCAATTAAATGTTTTAATTAAATTATTCCATTATTGACCCAAATAGGAAATCCTGCTCGGAATAATTGAATTGCAACTATTGACATACACAAATCTTATAATTCCCACCCTTATTAGATTCACATATGATTATCAATTGTTACAGGGAGGGCCTGAAGCTTCACCTTCTGGGCCTCCTGTTGCCCAGCCTTATCCTTAGGGTTGGTCCCCACTATCATGTCATTTAACCATGACAGCATGGGTGATATTGTGCATCTCAAGCTCCTTGTTGATGATGGTGAGGATGAAGCAGGTCTGGTTGGAAATCTTGGTGTACTCCTGTATGAGCTTAGACACCAGATCCTCCTTGCGCTTGTGGTAGAACTTCAGGCAAATGTTTTAGAACTTGGTCAGGATCTCTTCAGCCAAGGTATAGCATTTGATGCAGCTGCTCTTGTCAAAGCACACCAAGTTGGAAGTGGGTTGGAGTCCATCAACTTAAACTTGGCTTACAGATCCTCCTTCTCCAGCTTTTCCATGTAGGCTTCTGACACCTGAACAATGTACCTAATGCTCATATTGGAGTAATGCTTCTAATAGTCCTTGATAATGTTGGAGTCGAGATGCTAGTCCTCCATCATGTCATCATACGTTTGGGTCCACACCCCAATGGAGAGTTCTGTATTTCAAAAAGCTGGTTGTTGAGCTTGTTGATGCAGCTGCGCACTGTGTAGAAGTTGGGGCCAGAGGGCATGATGTCACTGGTGAACCCAAGGTACCAGGGCAGCATGGGGATGGGGGATTCACCCTGCATGAGCTGCTGCAGGTTGGAAACCACATCCACCAGGTTATAGATAGGGATATTGGTGGACCACCCAGTACCAATGCCATCACACCCATTCAGCAGAATGATCGGCACCACTAGCACAAACCACTTGGGCTCCACCTTCATGCCATCATCATCAAGGTAGTTGAGAAGCAGCATGTTATCCTTGTGGAACAGCAGTCAAGTGATGGGCTTGAGGAGGGTGCTGATGTAATGCATGACGCCTGCATCCTTACCACCCTGGGTACAAGAGCCAAACTGGCCAAGGGGGATGAGCAGGTTGACATTGTTGGCCCCCACAAAATTCTGGGCAAGGCCAATGATGGTTGATGCCAAACTCTGGTCCCCATGATGGTATGCCACTTTCTTGATAATGCTGCTGGTGAGCATGGCCACCTTGACCTCAGCGTCAGGCTGGAGAAAGCAGCCATACACAACCTTGCGCTGGACAGGCTTGAGGCCGTCAACCGCGGAGGGGATGCTGCAGATGTTGTCATCCATAGAGAAATGAATCAGCTCCTTGTTGATAAAGTCAGTATAGGTGATGAAGTTGCTGCTCTGGTCAATGTAGGTGCCAGGGCGAAACTGGCTGAGACACTCCTTGTGGGCATCAGCCTTTTTTTCTGAAGGTGAGGATGATGAGCTGGCGCTCATCATCCTGCATGGGTTCAAATCAAATCATGTGGTGGGTAAGGTTAAAAAAATATTCAATACCCTCTCTCCAATCAGAGGTAACCAAACCTTTGTAGTACTTGACATTGTATGCGCTGGCATTGTTTTCTGGGTTGTTCCGCCACTGTTAATACTCATGTATGGTAAGAAAATTAAATTATCTTGTGCTGCTGGTTCTTAGGGATGACCTTGACAATGTGTGTGATGAACTCCTGCATGAAGTTATCCACCTTGAGCTGTGGTGGGCAAAACTAGTCAAAGAGTTAATAAGCAGGCCCTTAATATGTGACCCATCATGATCCCGATCCATCATAATCATAAGATGCCCATACCATAGCTTGGAGGTGTCTGAGTTGTCCACCTTGATGTTAAGGCCCATAATCTTACAGATATTGATGAGCTCCTTGTTATCCTTGACTTGGGCTGGTTCTAGCATCCCAAAAGTTCAGCAGCTACCCACGCAAAGGGAAACACTATAATAGTTCTGCCCCACCTTGGTCAGGCCTGCCATTACCAAGACCTTGATGAAGCCCCCCTCAGTCACGATCAGAGTGCATTTATATGATTATTGGGTGCCCGCCTTGTTGGCGTTCTCCAGCTTGAGGATCCCCTGAGATGCGCCCACACTTGGTGGAGCCCAATGCCTTCACCATGGCCATGTTGTCTTTGGCTTGTGAAAGGGCGGTGAGCATGTTAATAATCCTTGACTTGAGCACCCCCGCCTGGAACTTTTCTGTAAGCTCAAAGCATGAGCCAAAGCTGGCAGGCTTCAAAGTCATGTTCTACTTGGTTTGTGAATCAAACGAGGGGTTTTCAATCATCCAGTTATCAAAGATCCACATGTTGCTTTTGATGGCTCCTGGCAATATCTTGCTCTTGAGCTTCTTCTTGTCCAATTCCTCTTGGAGTAGCTTCACAATCTCATCTAACACGTGGCTGACAGGTGTGCCGCCCTTAAAGGTTGTGATGCTGTTGAAGAAGCTGACCTGCTTGTGTTACCCTGAGCTTGAGGGGATGAAGCCAACTTCCCAGCGCTTGCTGACCTGTTCAAACACAAGACTCTTGGTGAGGTCCTCCCCATTGGGCTGAGTGCTCTCTTGAGGTACATTCAGATGTAGACCTTGAAGTTCAACTTGAGCTTGCTATCATTCAAGAACACTCTGACCCCCTCACCGTGGCTCACATGTCATAAAATTTCCGCCTAAGGAGCCCCACAATGCCAGCGTTGAGGTGGTCTATCTGGAACTTGCTTAGATTGTGTCAGAAGGTGATCCTCATGAACTCCTTCCCCTTCCCAAGCTTAGTGATCTTGGGGGGGTCCAATTACGCTCATGTTGTTAGTAAACTTTTTGTAGTAATTGTTGCCCAACTTTTTGCTTGCCATCTCTACATGAACTTGGTGCTGAAGATGTTGCACAGCTTGGCCTCATATTCATTACATCCACCCACCACCTTTTTCTTTCTGTCATCATAGTTGGATGAGGTGAGAAGGTGCCCAAAGATGAGCTCAAAGACGTAGACTTTCTCCTCTTAAGTATCTCCTCTGTATTTTAGCTACCATTGTTATACACTGTGATCAGGTTTGCTTTGGGTTGATGGTGCTCTTGATTTTGCTCATGGTGAGATCCTGAATCTACAATAGAAGTTTAATGCGCTGATTGGTAGTCTTGTTTGAACTTGCCAAGGTAGACAACTCTAAGGCCTTCACCAAATAAGGATTTATACTCACCATGTTATCAGTGGCGTTCATCAATACCTCATCAAAGATTTTGAAAAAGCTGGGGATAAATTGGATATCCTTTTCGATGAGGGAGTCTGTGGTGTCATCATAGATCCACTGCCATTGGGAGTTCATCTTGGTTGAGCCAATATGAGTATCTGGCCTCAGAATGATGTGTTCTAGCTGCATTTTTTTTGGTAGATCTCCTCAACGGTCTTCTTTTTTTCCCACCTTACATATGTTAGCGTTAAAGATTGGGGCCAAGGTGAGTGTAGCCCTTTCAGGCACCAGTGGAGCTTCATAATCATAATCTGCATCTAACTCAGTTTGCTCAACCTTGTTGGTGGTTACAAAAATCATTTCTAGGAACGGTGGTCTTTCTTGGCTTGGCAGGAGCCTTAGAGTTGGCTGCCTTCTTTGGGATTTACTTGGTGAAGGCCTAGAATAAAAATTAAAGATGACCTAAAATAAATAATTGACAAACCTTCTGCTTTTTGGGCTGAGGCATATAATCACTTGCACTGTCCAAGTTGATGGAAGTGAAGATGGCCTCAGTATTAATCATTTCGTCTTGTTTTATTTTTCCATTAAGCTTAAACCTTACCCTATTCTTTAAAGGGTATACTTAGAACAATAGCTAAAATATATACTAAAGGTTAAACTTTAAAAAAGCAATTAAAGGTACTCTAAAGGTTATTTTTAAAAAACAGTTAAAAATGTTCTAGAGGTTATACCTTAACTAACAATTGAAAGCTGAAGCTAGTATTGAGCAAGTAAAGTTTAAAATTGAGGGATTCAAAGTTTAAAATCTTTTATCCCTTTTAAACAAAGTAGTTTATCCAATGGGTAAGTCAAATGTCATGATATTTTCCCAATAAGTTTGGCTTTCTAGATTGACCTTGAACTCACCAGCTTATTTCGACTCAGTTGAAGCATATTTTAATCTGGTTTTTACTTCCTGAATATTGATTGGTCAGCAGATTACCTCCAATTAAATTTAATAATTATGGGCCAGTAACCCAATCATAGTTTTTTTTAAATCAAGTATCTTATCTAGATAGCCTAAAGGACATCACTCTTCAAAATCAACTTTTATGCTTATTAAAAATTTATATAACACCATTGTTAGAAGTCCCTCATAGATTAAGTTTGCAAATTTAAATATCTCTTATGTATAAGCGTATAGGATGATAGATTTATTGAAATTTTTAACCATATATTATTTATAAATATATAGATTTGTTTGCACTTTATTATAATTAAATCATGTCTTATAATATATAGAAATATATTAGATTCTTTTATGATAGCTTATAGTATATCTTTTCTCATAGTTATATATATAATTATATTACTATTTCTTTAAGATTTATCAGTAGCAGGAACTACTCTGATAACCATCTAAATATCTTTTAACTTTATATTATTAGTTGAATAATGATAAGAGTGATGGAGGAAACAATGTTTATCTTAGCCTTTACAGGTTTTGAACCTGTAGTAAAATTTTAATTTGCTCTTAGCTTGTGATTACAGGTTTTTTAGAAAATCCATACTTTATTTAAAAATTAAAAGGAAAAGTAAGAGGGGTGGGAGGAATACAGGTGATTTGGCCAAGGATAAAGGACTGGGACTTTGGGCCATTAGAAACCTAGCCCTTCCAGCCATTACTGATTGGTAATTGCCATTGATGGCCATGGTTCTAGAATTGACAGGCTTACAGGCCATTCAATCTTCATTTGATTTGTTGCTTCATTGTGTATGACTAGCAATCCAGTGGGAAAGGCCAAACATGCAGCTTTATAGCACCCAGGATTAGGCGTGAGAATTTTGAGATCTGTCAGAGATGATTGGAGATAATCCAAATGGTCTTCAGTACCAAACCTTTGTGATGAGAGCGCCCATTGGCCAAACTTTTGGCAACGAGAGCCAAGTGTATCACCCATATGCAATAATGATAGATGAAGGCTTGTTAATTGGATTGGGGATGATTGCAGGGTTTTTGAAAAAAAGGTCCTGTAATGGATGCATTTCTGTTGGTGATTGTTTGCCTGATAAGATGTATCTCATTAAGGACTAATATTTTTTGAACACAGCACATTAATGATATCAATGAGTGATATCTGCTTCTGGTTTGGCGCATATGGGGCACTCCTTGTGTGAGTAGTCCAGTCCACTATGCTTACCAGATTTAATTGAATGGTGTAGGATCCACCAGGTTACCAACCGTTGCTTAGCCATTACTAGTCAGGAGTTTTGGTTTAAGATCAACTCCTTCATTTGGTAGTTGTGTCATGGCCTTCAGTTGCCCAGTCATTCAGGATTTGTGGTTAAGTAGGTGGGTTGCACCCAGGTTTTGGGAGTGGATTCCCGTACTTGATCAGGGTCAATTTGTAGCAAATTTTGATTGATTTGGCGGTGTATTTGTGAGTGATTTGATTGCATTCATCCCAATTCATCACAGAAATTATTGTGAAATTATGGGCCTCAACATCCCTGTGGATTTGGTTGGCATCCCTATCCATTAATTTGAACAATCAGCTGCCCAGGGCCACTTCCCAATTTCACAGTCACCAGTAGTATGGGGTGCCTTTTTGGGAGGGCATTCATGGGTGGTGTGCCATTCATTTGCATAGTGAGCGGGTGAGACTGGCTCCTGAAGGCCCTGAACTCTAGCCCAGCTCACGCTCCAAGCTAGGGTAAGGCAATGCATGTGCGTCTGTGTCAATATAAGGAATGACTTCACCCAGATCCGCTGAGCCTGGGATATAAAATTCAGAAGGCCCATGCCTCCTTTGTTCTTTATTTTGGATAAAGTTTCTAGTGCTATTAGTGCTGTTCTTACCTTGAACCATAGGAAAGTATGGAGCATTGTCCTAATCTTTTTCTCTGGGTTTGGGCTCATTGGCAGTGCATGGGGAACATACCATAACTTTGAGAAGATTAATATGGTGATTGGCAACACTCTCTCCTCAAGGCCTATGTTGGGATTTTTCCCATATTCCCAGCCTGCTAGATTACCAGGAATCGCTAGGGGATAATTCCTAATGCGAGGTGAATTGGAATCGATTGACTCTGATTTTGGAGTAACTATGTTCAGGGGATTTTAGTATATTCACCTGATCATATCCATTGGGGATCAATCTAGACGAATGCTTAAGATCTTATCATGCGGAGTTGAAGACAAAATAGGGGCATCTGATAGTGATTAACTATCAGGTGTACCAATTGAGATCAGTTGGGTTTCATCACCAACAGATTGGGAATGTAAGTAGTAAGTTGCGAGGTGAGTAATGCCACCTGCAACTAGCGAAGTAATCATTTGGTTCATGACCTTCCTTAATGGGTAACAAGTCCCATTACCTAGAAGGTCACTAGCCAAATATGGTTGGTTCACTTGGATTGAGAGGAAAACGTTAGGGACATGTTTTCTGACTCTTTCCATTTAGGTCTCAAGGATGTCCAATGATGGAATCCTAGTCAGGATGGGGAAGACCATCGCTGCCAAGATGAGGATGGGTGATTCAACAATAACAGCTGCCGTTTCACTGAAGAGGTGTCAACCAAGAGTTATATAGCTGAATCCCCACTATAAATTACCTATAATTTACTTATAATAAAAACAGAGTTATCTTGATATACAGTTATATAGTTTTCATCTGGTATATAGTTTAAGAAGTAAACTTTATCAGCTTTCAATTGTTCTATCCTCTCAATGATTTTATTGTTGTGTGCAATAATTGGGAGACTCTCTAAGGAAAAGAGTAAAGATCTGAGTGGGGATCTAGAGAAGAAGGAGAAACAATAGGGGTTTGCTGCTGACTGTGTGTCAAACTGGAGAAACTGTCACCAGCAAATCTCAGAAAAGATTGGGTTGGACAGTATGAGGGGACGAATCCCTATATCAAGACATTCAAGTATTTTAAGCAGGAATACTGGCCTAGCGTTGGGCTGAGATCTAAGAACTCCATTCAACTATGAATAATAGTCGTCATACTATTATCAACCAATTATATCAAATATTATACAATGCAGACAAAGTGCACAAGAACTGAACCTGTGCAAGTAAAAAGTTTATAGGGTTATTTGCCAATAACAACTAGAAACAAATAAATTTTTAAAGATTGGTTCTCACTACAAGGGTGTAGTTGAGTAGAAGAACTTAGAAGGATGTCATATAAAGATGAGGTACAAAAACTATGGACGGAATTAGACACTGTAAATCAGAATGCCTAAACTCAGTGGATCATCAAGAATTTGCAGC